>JACXGI010002647.1:0-15339 GCA_016801175.1 Esox masquinongy
TTAATGTATATGTCACCGTATGCTATGTTGCAAACTCAATTTCTTAAACGTTGGGACAGCTGGTCAAAGAAAGGCAAAGTCGCTGATGAATGCTAAATATTTTCTTTCCCAAAAAAATAAACACAAACTCAACTTTTTCAGTTAGAAAACTTGCAAGGTGTCATGTTTTTATCGCAACAATACATCAAATTATTTAAAAGGTAGTTTTCGCTGATGATGGTTGTGTTTTGACGCAGACCGTTCCAGATTAGCTACATGTTATTTTTCACTTTGGGGTAATGGGTTAGCATTATTTCAATAGAACTAAATCGCAACTCTGAATAATACAAGTAATTGTTTTTCTTGGACATTATTTACATGCTGGTTGGATTGGTCTCTGTATTCTTTTGCATCCATGTTGCACACACATCCCTGCCTGGCGTCAGTGTGACTATGACTGGAAAACCGTATCTCTTCTTGTACTGGGTCCAGAGTTGTCCAGAGGTCTGCCTATTAATTTTAGCTGGCCTAGACACTCTGAGGCCACATACAGAGATGCAGAGAAAATCCTGAGGACATTGTTTGCCACAGATTGACTTCAGAAATAAATCTTAAAATTAATTTAAAATACACTCATTACAAGCGCAAATTGTGTGAAAGGTTCTCTGACTTCCCCATGAAGTTCAACAAACCTTTAAAGGTAAATTGAGTTATTTTGTAATGATGCTATTATGACGCATTGTGTATTCGCTTGCATGTGTCTTTCCTGTTGCTCTTGCTCCTATCAGATGTAAAGCTTCCTGCTGGTCTAAGTGGTCACCCTGACACCAGTGTTGAAGCGACATAATAATAACTAGTATTACTGGCACTCAGCAACACTGTAAAAATGACAAATTTGTTTCTATATTAAGGGCTATTCTGAAAACCTTTGCATCACAAACACTACAGGGGGTCAGTTCATGACCTTTTGGAACAGAAATTTGTTGTGGCCTAATCAACTTAAATCTTTGGCTTCCTTTTGATAAACCCAGTAAATTCAGTGTTTGGTAAAGGTATTTGGTTTTCTCATAAATTAGTTAAATATACATGGCTCATTAGCGAACCCAATGAAACCAACTAAAAAATGTTTGTTTTAAGATAGATTTGCAGGTTTGGGGGTTTTACAAATTGTTTTGCGTCCTTGATCATCACGCACCAAATGGGAGAGGAAAACAGAAGTAATGAAAAACCCATCAAGTGGAGTGTTGAACATAAGAAATACTGTTTGAAGTGCAATTTGTTTGTCCAAACAATACAAAGAAAACACTGGTAGTTTTCTTTGAATTTGAATTACTGAGAAAACGGGTCTAATGCAAGGAACATGTATGGTATAGCATGTAGTCCCTTGGTATAAAATGTAGTCCCTTGGTCTAAGATGTAGTCATTAGTCTGAGATATAGTTCATTGTGGCAGACTTGCACTCAAGATCTTTAAGGCACACTTGTTTTGATGTTTTAAGCTTCAGGTGCTTGAGATGTCTTAATTTATTGACATTGATTCTTTTGAACACCCACCTTATATTGTGCAAGTCACTCTACTTGCTCCTTCACAATTTGATAAATACACTTTCCCTGAGCGCTTGAGTTTTCCGTTGATCTGAATTCCTTAGGTATCACCAGGATGTCTAATGCAAGGAAGTAATATGATCAGTCTGTCTACAGACCCAACTTTCTTTGGATGAAAGATTCAGAGCTTCCCGAAGATTCTGCACATCTTAATTCTCCTCTCAGACCACTCTGGCAAAAGGTACTCATATAATAGATCAAAGTTGAATCAATGTTTGAAAAATCACAGGCGAATTATCAAAGTATTCTACATAACGCATTTGAATATAGTAGCATGCTATAACATTACAAGAGAAGACAAAATTGAACTACATATTTCTCTCATGGCCAGAATTCCAAAGAACACGCCACTAGGCTACGTACTGGTATGCTATGCACCATCTAGTCTAAAATATTTTCACTGTGCATCCACACTTAAATCCACACTGTAGGCTACTTCAAAACACCAAGAACAATACAACAAGAACAATGCATAACTCAAGAAGATCAAAATCCAGATCCCCATGATTTCAACTGATTACGATTGTACAATGCAAAATGATGCCGCATGGGTTTCACTGGTAAAACTTTAATTATCATTTAATATTGGATGTAGTGGTGTTCTTGTCTGACTTAGAGAAAAATCTACCATTTACCGTCTGCGCTCTCTCTCTCTCTCTCTCTCTCTCTGTGTGTGTGTGTGTGTGCGTAGTTAATGAAAACAAAGGAATTGCAGGCATTCGGAATCCCTTCTGATGGAACCATAACAATGCAAAGCCTTTCCATTTATTTAATCACAATTCTCTCTTTCAAAGCCCGCTGCCAGAGCTCCATGGATTATTGGTTAATGACCCCTGAGCAGTAAGCAACTGTTCAAACAAATGTATTCACTGAGAGAGAAAAAAAGCTTTTACAGAATAACGTATCAATATTGTAAATAGAGCTTATTGCCTCTCTCTTTTCTCTGGCTCTAACTAAATTGGTTGTGTGATGTGTTCTGATGGGTTTGTTGTTAGGGATACCCCATTAGCTTTGTCTGTCATCTTATTTCCCACCCATACCCGGCCGAGCACCCTTATATTTCATCATTTGTTTTGCTATCAGAGATGATTTGTAAATGCGCACATTCTAATTAGCCATAGCTACTGTTTCTAATTTATTAAATATTAAATGATTCCTGTGGTGGAGTCTTTCCACTTCATTTTCCCGGATGGAAGTGTAGTTTAGGTTATGCAAATTCTTCTGTAGCTCTTTCAGTTGTCAGCACTTTAAATGTTATTGTTTTTACACTAAAACAACATTTTCCCTTGTTTGTTTTGCCAAAACCAGTCAACCTTAACTTGATTTTTATGCAACTTATGTATCTCCAGTGTTCTGGGTTTTCAATAACTGGTTTGTAGCCTGCTAGGCTTCAATAGCACACTGTTTTGTTTAACTTCACTAAGGCTCGTTATGATAGCAGCAGAAGCTACTTAGTACAAAGGATGTTTTATGTTTGAGAAATTTCCTGGTTTCATTGAGATCAGAATGAAACAGCCTCACTGAAGCCAGGAAATAAAGAACATCAGGTGTTTCTTGTGGTACAACTACTATCCAAAGCAGGAGATGTAGTGCTTCAAGATAATTCTTGCACTGAAATATAAGGCATATTACTCACCCATATAACCTATTTCAGTCCACTTTGAGCAAGTCTCCCAACACGTCCTAAATTCTGACTGCTCTCTCCAGTTTTCGTCCATCAACAGCCTAATTATTTGACAGTTGCCTGCGAATTGGATTTGAAACACTCTTGAATATGTCACTCTGCATTGAAATGCCAGACATTTATTGAACGCCCACTTATCCGGAGTGAACTTCAGTCTAATTAAGTTTCTAGAAACACATCCATCAAGCTATTGAGGCAGTTAATTTACCGCTGCCGTCTGGATCCCAACTCCCTCCTACATATTCTCACTCAGCACGTTTCAGCCAAGCTTCCAACGCACATTGAAACTCATCAGGTTTGAGACCAGTCTTTCCAACACACGCTCCCACTCAACACATTTCAGCCCAGTATCCAACACCATGGTGCCAGGCTGGTACAGGATATGGTACAGGATTTGGGAAAGGCTCTCTTTCTTTGTTAAGGAAGTTTTTATCTTAACATGTGCTGTAGCCTATGTCAAAATGGTGCTTAAAGGCCTAGGATTTCAGTCAATGCATCTGGCTCTGAAACACTGTGGCGACTAATACCATTATTAAACAATAGTGTAACAAAAACATTGCAAAGCAATCCCATACTGTTGACATAGACCTGTTGTTGTAGACCTAATCAAAGTGTAGAGGATAAAAAACCTTATATTGTTTTTCCCCTTTCAGCATTACTGTGTATTTTCAAGGTGGTACAGCCCAGCTGTCTCTCAATGTCTTCTCATTTGCACAATGCTCATGTCGAAACTTCGTTCTTTTTTAGTCTTCTTGAATTCTCTGCTATGCTCCTTTGCATAAAATACCCCACAACCCAATTTGTCATGAATCCCCTCATTTGCCGTCTCCTCAGCAGGGCAGATTATGCATATTTTTCATTTGGACAGACGGAGATGGAGCCAGGTGTTTGGCACCAGCAGAGTGTTCAGGTGTATCGCTGCGGTGACGGGACATGACGAGCGGACGTAGATGAAGGATGAGGCGTGGAGAATATTTGGGAGAGGTGCGGCTGGAGAGCCCTGTGGCCCAGCTCCCTCTAGAATACCCCTGCTGGTCTGGCAAAACTTTCCTTTCTCTCCTAATCAGTTTCTTTCTTGCTATAATCAGCTTATGTTTCTTAATTAGCGTGTTTAAGCTATAATGAATTAGTGCTGATCTCATCAGGATGGCTTTAAGGCTTTTTAAAGTCGAAAGGCAGAGTGGTTTTGAAATACACTGCTCAAAAAAATTAAAGGAACACTGAAATCACACATTGGGTCTCGATGAACGAAATATTAAAAATCAATATCTTTACAGTATATTGTGTAATTTGTGGAGAAATAATTGACGTAACAACGGTCAATGGAATCCAAAATAACCAATCGATTGAGTGCTGAATTCAAACTCCCACTGAAAATCAAAGTGAACAGTTGAAATCACAGGCTGTTCCAACTTGCGTGAATTTCATCATGGCAACTCCTAATGTGACTCAGTAGTGTGTATGGCCCCCACGCGCCTGTATGCACTCCTGACAACGTCTGGGCATGTTCTTGATGTGTCAGCGGGTGGTGTCCTGAAGGATTTCCTCCTAGACCTAGATCAGAGCATCAGTGAGGTAGGTATTGGACTGTCTGTGGTGCTGCTTGGCGGCGTCAGATGCACCAATACATAAGGTCCCAGAGGTTCTCAACTGGATTCAGGTCTAGGGAATGTGAGGGCCAGTCAATGGCATTTGTCATCCAGAAACTGCCTACACATGAGGCCGGGCATTGTCGTGCACCAGGAGGAACCCAGGGCCCACTGCACCAGCGTAAGGTCTGATGATGGGTCTGAGGATTTCATCCCAGTACCTAACAGAAGTCAAGGTACCGTTGTCTAGCACGTAGAGGTCGGTGTGACCCTCTAAGGATATGCCACCCCAGACCATCACTGACCCACCGCCAAACTGGTCATGCAGGATGATGTTGCAGGCAGCGTAACTTTCACCATGGCGTCTCCAGACTCTTTCACTGGCAATTGTCAATCAAGCTGCATAGTGCTGGGCTGTGAGCACATGTCCCACTAGAGGACGTCGGGCCCTCATGCCACCCTCATGGAGTCTGTTTCTGACAGTTTGGTCAGAAACATGTACACCAGTAGCCCACTGGAGGTCATTTTGCAGGGCTCTGGCAGAGCTCCTCCTGTTCGTCCTCACACAAAGGAGCAGTTACCGGTCCTGCTGCTGGGTTGATGCCTTTCTACGGCCCTGTCCAGGTCTCCTTGTGTAGCGGCCCGTCTCCTGGTATCTCCTCCGTGCTCGAGACTGTACTGGGAAACCCAGCAAAACTTGTGACGGCACCATCCTGGAGGAGCTGGACTGCCTGCGCAACTTGAAAGGGCTGCAGGTACCGCCTCATGCTACCAGTAGTGACAAGGACACTAGGGAAGCGCAAAACACGAGAGGAATCAGTCAAGAAGGATAAGGAGAGAGCAACTGTCTGTGACCACCACCTGCAAAACCATTCCCTTTTTTGGGGGTTGTCTTGCTGTTGCCTCTCCAGTGCACCTTTTGTCACTTTAATTTGCACCCAAACAGGTGACATTGATTCACAATCGCTTATGCGTCTTAACTGGACAGATTGATATCCCTGAAGTTTAATTGACTTGGTGTTATACTGTGATGATTACGTGTTCCCTTAATTTTTTTGAGCAGTGTGCATACAGTACCAGTCAAAAGTTGGGAAACGCCTACTCTTAAGATTTTTGATTTTGTTTTTTGGCGAAAACTTTGCTGGCTAAAACCGAAAACTTGAAACTGTATACGTTTACATTGCGACTGTTTCTGGCATGGAATAGTTCATCTTCAGTCTCGCTAGCAATTGCTCAATTCTTATGATTATTCCTAGGAAGTTAGTAAATACTAGTAAGCCTATTACTGGCTAATAAGCTGTTAAAACGGCCAGTGGCAAAAGCAATACAGTTCACAGACGCTATTTGTGGTGGAGGTAAACTTAATAAGAAACGTAAGTTTTACACAATCCTCAGTGGAGTCTAGCGACTGCTGAAATGTGTAATTGCGTCGCGTAGTGGTTAAAGACGGTGCCTCTTATGTGGAAGACCTAAGTTCGAATCTATTGAGAGCAATGACATTTATTATTTCTGGTAGATTCCACGATTCTCTTGTCTTTTCACTTGATGAAAAAGTTAGTTATCGTCGCCTTTATTGATAGTTATTGTATAAATGTCATTCATAAATGAAAGAATAACGTATGTTGTTTTGCCATGAAAGAAAAAAATACGTTATTATGCCATGAAATGAAATAGCTTTGGCAGACTCGCTAGCAATTGCTCAATTCTTATGACTATTCCAGTAAGTTAGTAGATACCGGTAAAACTTATTACTGGCTAATACGCTGTTAAAATGGCCAGTGGAAAACGCAATACATAGCCGCTATTTGTGGTGGAGGTAAACTTAGTAAGAAACGTTAGTCAGTTTAACTGTATCAATGTCATTCACAAATGGCCAATTAACTGTTAAAACGGCCAGTGGCAAAAGAGGATTATAGAGACAAGTGGCTATATTGACAGCTGGCAAATGTGCAGCTCTGTGGTGTAGTGGTTAATGACACAGCCTTTCAAGTGGGTGACCTGGGTTTGAATCTCATGGTGGTAACATTTTCTATTGCAGGCCGGCTGAACTAGGCTTGCCTGCTTTCTTGTTTTACTATTATACTGTATTGTAGAAAGTAGTGAAGACATCAAAACTTTGAAATAGCACATATGGAATAATCTAATAAAAAGACTGTTGAATAAATCAAAATACATGTATATTTTAGATTCTTCAAAGCCTTTGCCTTGATGACAGCTTTGCCCACTCTTCACATTCCCTCAATCAGCTTCATGAGGTAGTTGTTTCATTAAACAGGTGTGCCATGTAAGTTAATTTGTGGAATTTATTATCTTCTCAGTGTTAGGATGTGTATATAGAGGGTGAGAAGGTAGGGTTAGTATACAGAAGAGGGGAGCTATGTTTACTAGGCTACCTGCCAGCCTTATAATGCAATATCATCATGTTATATGTAAATGTGTTTGCATTTTATAAGATCAGGTACCTAATTATGTAAAAAAAAAAACTATGAAGCCTAAACATAT
Source organism: Esox masquinongy (assembly GCA_016801175.1). Classification (NCBI taxonomy): domain Eukaryota; kingdom Metazoa; phylum Chordata; class Actinopteri; order Esociformes; family Esocidae; genus Esox; species Esox masquinongy. The sequence goes on from JACXGI010002647.1 coordinate 7,359, forward strand.
AGCCAACATTTTATTAGTTTTTCAAAAGCATCATCCATCTCGATGTAGCCTCTGTTCTGCCCGTCAAAAGATGGGGGGCATTCTAAAATGCTTCCAGCCACCCTGGCAGACACTCAGCGTTGTCTAGAAAACACAAAAAGGAATAATCTGATTTGAAGTTAGAATAGTCTCCTTTGACACTATTTCAACAGAACGTAAATGGAGAAAATACAATGTTAATTGCAATAATGCACCAGTACTAGACATAAACAAATGCTATGACTCAATCTAGCTAGAATAGCTAATGTTAGTAGGCAAACACTTGCAGAACTGACAAAAAACATTTACTCTCCTGTCCTCTTGTTCCTCTTGCTTTAGGCCAGGGGTGCTCGATCCTGCTCCTGGAGAGTTACCATCCTTTAAGTTTTCACTCCAACCCTGATTTTGAAAACGTGATTCTAATAACGAGTTGGATAAAAAACTAAGTCGGGTTAGTCACAACTGGGGTTGAAGAGAGAACCAACAGGATGGTAGATCTCCAAGAAATAGATCGAGCAGCCCTGGTTTAGGCTGTCTTTCCCAGTTTATTTTAGGAATACTGAATAATCTCCAACACACCTTGGGCCATGTGAGCGCTAAAACTCAGATGATCTAACACAAAAATTCCATAATTTTCTTGGCGGGAGATGACTGACAACCAAAAACTGTCCTCCGACTGGGTACAACAGACACTATCGTGTCACCATTGCTCTACACACAACCAGTCGGAGTTTGTTCTGATATTGCTCATGTCGTCAAGTTATTCTTACATAGCTGTATTCTGGCTCCAATATTTATGGATGGATATTGCTATTCAGCACATCAAAGTATAAAGTTCTTATCCTCCAACTCTTCAGGGGGGTCATCACTTAGAGCAGTCTTTGTAGCAAAATAAGCTTCCTCTAACTACTTATAAGAAGCTAGCCACAATTGCACTTAGCCCCTTTAAAACACTTTCATAGTAACAAGCCTCTGGATTTAGTATGCATGGATTTCCTGTCCATTGAACCTGACAGTAAGGGAGTATGCAATGTTCTTGTGATTACTGACCACTTCACAAGATATGCACAGGCATATCCCACAAAAGACCAAAAAGGCTATTGTGGCAATTGTGGCTACACAATTGGGTTCATAGCTTTACCTATTTTGGCCTTCAAAAATATACAGTTTGGTCCGGAAATATTTGGACACTGACACAATTTTTTCATAATTTTGGCTCTGTACACCACCACAATGGATTTGAACTGAAACAACCGAGATGCAATTGAAGTGCAGACTTCAGCTTTAATTCAAGGGGTTGAACAAAAATATTGTATGAAACGTTTAGGAATTGCAACCATTTTCATACACAGTTCCCTTATTTCTGGGGCTCAAATGTAATTGGGCAGATGAACACAATCATAAATAAAATGTTCATTTTTAATACTTTGTTGAAAATCCTTCGCAGGCAATGACTGCTTGAAGTCTGGAACGCAGGGACATCACCAATCGCTGGGTTTCTTCCTTTGTGATGCTTTGTCAGGCCTTTACTGCAGCTGTCTTTAGTTGTTGTTTGTTCATGGGTCTTTCTGCCTTAAGTTTTGTCTTCAGCAAGTGAAATGCATGCTCGATTGGGTTGAGATCAGGTGATTGACTTGGTCATTTCAGAATATTCCACTTATTTGCCTTAAAAAACTCCTGGGTTGCTTTCGCAGTATGTTCTGGTTCATTGTCCATCTGTAAAGTGAATCGCCGTCCAACCTACTTCGCTGAATTTGTCTGAATCTTAGCAGACAATATATCCCTATGCACTTCAGATTTCATCCGGCTGATTCTGTCTTCTGTCACATCGTCAATAAACACTAGTGACCCAGTGCCATTGGAAGCCATGCATGGCCATGCCATCACACTGTCTCCACCATGTTTTACAGATGATGTGGTGTGCTTTGGATCATGAGCCGTTCTAAGCCTTCTCCATATTTTTTTCTTCCCATCATTCTGGTACAGGTTGATCTTAGTTTCATCTGTCCAAAAAATGCTGTTCCAGAACTGGGCTGGCTTTTTTAGATGTTTTTTGGCGAAGTCTAATCTGGCCTTTCTATTCTTGGGGCTTATGAATGGTTTGCACCTTGTGGTGAACCCTCTGTATTTGAAGTCTTCTCTTTATGGTAGACTTGGATGATAACGTGCCTGCCTCGGATGGCTGGATGCTGTGAAGGGGTTTTTCTTTACCATGGAATGTATCCTATGATTATCCACCACTGTTGTCTTCTGTGGACGTCCATGCCTTTTTTTTCTCCGACTGCACCAAACGGTTGATTTGGCCACTCCTAATGTTCCTGGTATCACCTTCTAATTCCTGGTATTTTTTTTGTGCAGCCTAAGGATGGCCTGTTTCACTTGCACTGAGAGCTCCTTTGACCGCATGTTGTGGGTTCACAGCAATAGTTTCCAAATGCAAATGCCATACATGGACTCAACCAGGGACGTCACTAGAAAATCATGGATGGGGGGGCTAAGCCTCGTTTTTGGGGGTCTGGGCATACTCCCCAAAACATCTTTTCATCATGTATTTTTAGAGCAATGGGTGTAAAATCTATCAAAATAAGGTTATTTTTGGTCAAGGTTGGCTAAAAGTATACCTGTCTCATAGTTTGCGTTAGACACTGATCTAATATGAGTTAAATTTTATCTAAATAATCCATAATCCATCCAATACCAACAAAAGTCACAAAAATGACTGTACTATAAAATACTTTTGTCAACTATAGTTTATAGTAAATTAACATCTACATACAGTATATTCTAAGTGAGATTTCTCTGAATCATTCTGAATCATTTCTAAAACAGATTGTCATTAGCCCATTCATCTCGAAATAAAGTCATTAAAAAATGTATCATAATTTAAAAAAGAAAGATTTAACAATCGGATGTCCCTTCCTCTGAACAGAATACGTTGCAATAAGTTAACTTCAAACCCAAACAAACATGAATCTGTGAAACGCACAGTTTTGAAACTGTGTTCCTGATGATTATTAGTGACATACAAATGTTAGCTAGCATGTCATTAATGGGAAATTAATATTTTCAGTAGTTGGTTAGTGTTGTCGCTAAAAAATACGACCCCCTATTATCGGCCACCATCCCCAATTATTGGCCACTTTACTATTTTGTTGAATTACATTATAATTTATTTTTATTTGTATTACAAATGACAGATCTTAGTCTTCTCTGAAGTGTCTACTAGAAAGGTGTAGCTAGCTTTCTTGCCTTCTGGTAAAGAAACAAATGACTGATCACTTTAATATTACTTGACGTCTGGTCTGTCGCGCAAGTCGAATTTCAAGAACTGCAACTTGTCTAAACAATTTCCATACATGACATTTTTACGATCTCAAAAAAATGTTGAAAGGTTGAAAGGTTATATTGATTAGCAAAATGTACCGTTGCTTTGCAGTGGTATTACATTTTGAACTTGAGAGGATTTACTTCTCCGACCACTAGAAACATTAGCTACTATTTACAGAAGACAGCTCGCTTCAGATGAGCGAGTTACGTTCCATGCATCAAACTCAACCGAACATGCTGCCAAATGAACAAGATTCTTTACAATTTATATACAATTTGTAAGAAGTTTAGATGTGATGGAAAGGTTGACGAAAAAAGAAATCACTAACAAAATATATTGACTGATATATTGATTTAGTTGGGGGGGCTAATTAATATTTTAGGGGGGCTAAAGCTCTTTAACTGTAACTTGAAAATATTTTGGTAAACAGCCAAAATAACAATACTTGTGTAAGAAAGCCCAACATATTCAAATTCACTGAGTTCAGGAGTGGGACCATGGTACTAACCATGGTACATTTTACATCCGGATCTGGATTTACTATGTAATATTGGGTAAAGGATGTTATACCATGGTTATCTTTAGATACAATGGTAAAAGTATTGAGAAAAAAAGATTGGTGGGTGAACTTTTATCCCCCATTACACCACTGCATGTACCACCATACTTAAATACTAAAACCATGGTACATGATTCCAGATTATGCTGTAGTGTTATACTAAATGGAAGTACCATGGTTCATTTTTGTAAGGACAAGTTATTTATTAATGGAAGTGTCAAATGTATTTGAAGAACCCTTGCCCCTCATATGGATTCAATCTTGTGAAAGAAATCCACACATCATGGGATTCTTTTGTGCTTGTTTTGTATAGAATCACTCTTCAGTCAGTTTTCTTTGTTATCAGTCATTGTTTTCTGACATTCAGTTAATTCCAAGATGATGTCTTATTTTCAACATTTCAGGAAAACATATGATTTATTATCTTGTAGTGTTCTTGTAATTACATATTCTGCTTTCTATCATTAGTTAAATAACTGGCTTTAGACTGCTAGGCACTAACGCACTGCAGTGGAGAAAAATATAAGACAATTTGTCATAGTTAACAAAAAGAGATGCAGAGTCTCAAGCTAATTATGTTTAATTCTAGTTCTGAGTGTATTTATAGATTTTACAACACAAGATGAAAAGTACAATAAGCATATCATTTTCCAGAGTGCCTCACATCAATAGGTATGTATTGGATCATACTGCATTAAATAGAGAGGCTAAATATGTTTTATGGAGCTCAGTTAGGCAGATATTACTAGTAGGCAGCACTCAATGAAAGCAAAACATTGCCTATAAACACGGGTGTTGGATGCTCATAAAAGCATTCTCAATGTGGGACAAATTAAACCCTTAACAAACAGTATGTATTTAGTATGATAGTATTTAGCTGGAGTTACCTGAAAATAGTCATACTTCAATTGTGGTAGTGGAGTCACCCAGATTTCTTCCCTCTTTACCCCTATTTTACCAGGTAAGTTGACTGAGAACACCTTCTAATTGTTTACAACAACATTTTGTGAGCAATGAGGGTTAACGGCCATGCTCAGGGACAGAACAACTGATTTTTTTACCTGGGCCGCTTAGGGGCTCAATAATCTTTACAGGTCAGATGCTATATCCAATTGGTTAACTGCTGCCACATGCAGTCTTAAACCAGAACAACATTGCACACAATTCTGCATACAGTAGTACAATTCACATTGTCTCCAATATGTCACCTGGTTACCAGTGCTAGTGGTACTGCAGCACTCCAAAAGGGAACATTCCATAAACGACTATGCCATGTTCAGTAGGGGTCCCAGTGTATGGGGGACAACCTTTAAAAGGGCATGAATGTCTATACCTCATGCAGAGATGACTGTAACATGTTCATTATAGGGTTTATCTCTGTGTGTCAGAACTGTTAAGTACTTAGCATAGAGTGGAACTGTGCACTGTCAGTGAGCCAGAAATACATCACCCAGAGGCCTTGACTGGAGAACATTTCATGACACATTTCAAGGAATATAACGACTAATGCTACTGCTTGGTGGGAGGGAAAGTAAAGCATGAAGTCACTTGGTTTGGATGGAAATTTTCATAGCTGGGCACAGTTCATCAAAAAGTGAACTTCGATAACTGTTAATCAGTTAAATTGTTAAAAATGTAACAGAAGCGCTAAATGTTAAAGTTAATTTTTATTATAAAAAACATTTTTTGTTCTAAAAACACCTAAAACATCTAACAAGTGCGAAAATTTAAATTGGATTCCTGACTTCCTGACTTAGTCAAATTACATTTAATTTGTCCTTTTCCATCAAGGCGAGGCAACGTTAGGTGATGTTGAATTTACTCCATTTTGAGAAGGTCTCGCCCCAGCATCTAAATCAATATAGCCAATCCATTTCACAGATACTAGAGAGCCATTCTTTGTTGGCCAATCACAGATGATGTTTACAACACACGAATAGCTGCTCGCAAGATATGAGGGTTCCCACATGTTTGTTTTTTTCACTCTTGACCATACTGAAGCCTTGAGATTAGCGTGTAGTCTTACTGCAGAGAAATACATTTTTGACTTTGAAAATAGCATCTAGATAATCAACACAACAAGCACTGAATTTGATCTCGTTCCCCATTCCGGACTGATGCAAAATTTGGCTTAGACTCTAGAGGGTTTTAAAAGTATATTTATGAAGTTTTTGGGTTAGCGGACTTCAGTTAATGGAAGTTAAATGTAACAGAGGTTAATTAGTCCGATAATGATTTACACAGTTAACTTAAACGTTAAATTGTTAACGAAAATGTTAACTTCGTTAATTAACGATTAACAGATTAACGGTTTTGTGCCCAGCTCTGGTAATTATACTGTACATTACAGTGTCTGTATCATTCAGTGACACTGGTGTCCTACTACAGTTGTGCTCATAAGTTTGCATACTCTGGCAGAAATTGTGAAATTTTGGCATAGATTTTGGAAAATATGACTGATCATGCAAAAAACTGTCTTTTATTTAAGGGTAGTGATCATATGAAGCCATTTATTATCATATAGTTTTTTGGCTCCTTTTTAAATCATAATGATAACAGAAATCACCGAAATGGCCCTGATCAAAAGTTTACATACCCTTGAATGTTTGTCCTTGTTACAGACACACAAGGTGACAGACAGGTGAAAATGGCAATTAAAGGTGAATTTCCCACACCTGTGGCTTTTTAAATTGCAATTAGTGTCTATGTATAAATAGCCAATGTGTTTGTTAGCTCTCACATGGATGCACTCAGCAGGCCAGATACTGAGCCATGGGGAGCAGAAAAGAACTGTCATAAGACCTGCCTAACAAGGTAATGGAACTTTATAAAGATGGAAAAGGATATAAAAAGATATCCAAAGCCTTGCAAATGCCAGTCAGTACTGTTCAATCACTTATTAAGAAGTGGAAAATTTGGGGATCTCTTGATACGAAGTTAAGGTCAGGTAGACCAAGAAAGATTTCAGCCAAAACTGCCAGAAGAATTGTTTGGTATACAAAGAAAAACCCACAGGTAACCTCAGGAGAAATACAGGCTGCTCTGGAAAAAGACGGAGTGGTTGTTTTAAGGAGCACAATACGACGATACTTGAACAAAAATGAGCTGCATGGTTGAGTTGCCAGAAAGAAGCCTTTACTGCGCCAATGACACAAAAAAGCCCAGTTACAATATGCCCGACAATACCTTGACACACCTCACAGCTTTTGGCACACTGTAATTTGGAGTGACGAGACCAAAATAGAGCTTTATGGTCACAACCATAAGCGCTATGTTTGGAGAGGGGTCAACAAGGCCTACAGCGAACAGAATACCATCCCCACTGTGAAGCAAGGTGGTGGGTCACTGATGTTTTGTGGGTGTGTAAGCTCTAAAGGCACGGGGAATCGTGTGAAAATTGATGGAAAGATGAATGCAGCATGTTATCAGAAAATATTGGCAGACAATTTGCATTCTTCTGCACGAAAGCTGCGCATGGGACGCTCTTGGACTTTCCAGCACGACACTGACCCTAAGCACAAGGCCAAGTCTACCCTCCAGCAGTTACAGCAGAAAAAGGTGAAGGTTCTGGAGTGGCCATCCCAGTCTCCTGATCTTAATATCATCGAGCCACTCTGGGGAGATCTCAAACATGCGGTTCATACAAGACGGCCAAAAACTTTGCATGACTTGGAGGCATTTTCCCAAGAAGAATGGGCAAATACACCACCTGCAAGAATTTGGGGCCTCATAGACAACTATTGCAAAAGACTGTATACTGTCATTGATGCTAAAGGGGGCAATACACAGTATTAAGAACTAAGGGTATGCAGACTTCTGAACAGGGGTCAGTTCATTTTTTCCTTTGTAGCCATGTTTTGTTTTATGATTGTGCCATTCTGTTATGACCTACAGTTGAATGTGAATCCTATAAGAAATAAAACACGTGTTTTGCCTGCTCACTCATGTTTTCTTTACAAATGGAACATATATTACCAATTCTCCAAGGGTATGCAAACTTTTGAGCACAACTAAATGCCCTATCAACTCAGATTACATTAACTTACTCGCAGTTTTGTCAAAGTTTGTGCTTTCTG
>JACXGI010002647.1:15439-61249 GCA_016801175.1 Esox masquinongy
TTCATTGGCTTTGGTGAATGTGTTGTCTAGGTGGGGGGGGGGGGGTTCTGTCATGCTTTTATTACTGCCACTGTGTCATTACGTATACTCTACATCCGTTAGAAAGTGAAATCTTCTCAAGTGAAATCTTTGCTTGGGTAATGAGATTGCTTGGGTAATCTGTATATATATCTATTGGGTAATGAGATATATATATATATATTCAGGTGCACCAGGCTGTGCTGCTAATGCAGTCTGGAGGATGGCAGAACCTGTAACATGGTTGAGCTACACATGAACATGCTTTCATCTCTGACATGACATCCCCAAGCATGACCTCTTTCTGAGGGGAGTGCAGTCTGTTGGGGCTGAGTCCCGAATAACACATTATTCCGTTTGTAGTGCACTACTTTTGCCTGGGTCCCAAAGGATATATATAGCGCAGAAGGGCTCCAGTCAAAAGTAGTGAACTATAGAGAATAGGTTGTCGTTTAGGAAGAATCCTAGATCCTCACATGGGCTTTTAGCTGCCCCTGTGATCTATTATTGCATGTCATTTGTCGTATCAAAACGTCTGGATTTGATTTTTCCTGTGAACTCATAATCATTTCCTGGTGCAAACTAATGGAGCTTTGTCTGCAGGCAGGCTCGTCTCTGCTCAGCGAACGCATGGCCCCTATATTATTGTGTAAGCCCCCTGAATTGAAATATCCCTGGCTTGAAATATTGACTTTAATATCTCATTTGAAAAATTCATGAAACCTTTGATGTTAAATCCATACTCAATTTAACAAAATGCCACTGGAATATGCAGAGAGGGGGTTGAAGGCATTATATTATGTGTTTTTTTGCAGAGAAATTACGTTTTATGGCTGTAACACCAATCTCTCCTGTGTTTTCTTTTTAAGTCCACAAGAAACGAGAGGGAAAAAAAAGAACAGAACGTAAATGTGAGCCATTAGAGGAGAAATGAAAAGAGCTCTATTGATTGGTATGTTATTCCTCTGCTATTTGCCTCATTTCCTAAATGCACTGTAATAAGGGCTCAGCTACTACCACTAACAATACCCACTAATGAATGGAACTTTAAAGAATTAGTGTGAGTGTGAGCACATGATGATGATTCACAGATGTTGCCAGCCTTTCCATCAGTAGGATGCAGTACATTTTTTTCAGTTTGTAGTCTGTGTTGCCTATTTCTTCACCATTTTCCAAAAGCACTCATCTCCTAAAATAATTGTGATGCAATCAGAACAATATGATGATTTTTATAAGGGGAAAAAACAATGTGGTGCATGTCAGCAGCTGTAGGGTGGGCAGACACGGGTAACCTATTAAAAGATCACCACTTTAGAATTCAAGATCATCTTAATTACAATCAAGTGGCCTTCAGAAAATCCGAGTTCATACGGACCTGACGAAATCAAATTCAATGACTTTCAAGTACGTTTTTAAGCACCATTTCCTTTTTTAAAGGACTTCACCTAAACAAAGTAATATCACCATATAATGTTTATTAACACCATACTATTTATCAAGTATGATCTCTGTACTTAACCAGAATCTAGACAGTAAACCAGCCCATGTATTCACACTCACGTATTGAAGTTTTTTTCTTTGATTTCTTTTACTTCATGTGTTAAACAATCCATTTATTTTAAGTTATTGAAGATAGTCCAATTCAATAATTTGAGAAACATGGCTCTACCATACATGGTTCAACAGCTATAGACAACTTACAATAATTGTTTTGCAAGTTTAGAGTGAAAAGAACGTCTTCAAAAGTGCTAACCACTCAATGGAATTTTGCAGAACTTGTCTGCATTTCCTCACGCTGGAGCTAGAATGCATCCCAGTTAATGAAAGAGAACAAAAAGGCTTTAACACTATCAGTGAAGTCATAGCACAGAAAATTAGAAACCAAGTCAATTTTTGTCACGTCACGATAATGCGGGTAAAGGACACAGGTGGAGAGGTTCTTCCAAAAAAGTTAGTTTAATCCAAGAATATCCAAGAACAAATGTCAACTGAAACAAGGCACCAGCACAGCGATAGCATTTGCAACAATGACCAACAAGAAACACAGTGGCAGAAGTAACTTAAATAGGGACTAAAAATAAGGGGTTAACAAGACAGGTGAAAGCAATGAACTAATGTGACTGAACATAGAAACAGGAAAACTAGAACTAAAACACACAGTGTCCGGCCATTACAAAATTAAGCAATTCTGCTTAAATGAACCAATACATTGACAGAAAATATTCTCTATACAGTTGTGCTCAAAAGTTTGCATACCCTTGGAGAATTGGTAATATACAGCTCTGGAAACAATTAAGAGACCACTGCAAAATGATCAGTTTCTCTGGTTTTACTATTCATAGGTATGTGTTTGAGTAAAATTAACAGTTTGTTTTATTCTATAAACTACTGACAATATTACAAATAAAAATATTGTCATTTAGAGTATTTATTTGTAGAAAATAACAACTGGTCAAAATAACCAGAAAACGATGCATTGTTTTCAGACCTCAAATAATGCAAAGAAAACATTCATATTCATTTTTCAACAACAAAATACTAATGTTTCAACTTAGGAAGAGTTCAGAAATCAATATTTGGTGGAATAACCCTGATTTTTAATCACAGCTTTCATGCATCTTGGCATGCTCTCCACCAGTCTGTCACATTGCTGTGGGGTGACTTTATGCCACCCCTGGCACAAAAATTCAAGTAGCTCGGCTTTGTTTGATGGCTTGTGACCAAACATGTTCCTCTTGATCAAATTCCAGAGGTTTTCAATGGGGTTCAGGTCTGGAGATTGGGCTGGCCATGACAGGGTCTTGATCTGGTGGTCCTCCATCCACACCTTGATTGACCAGGCTGTGTGGCATGGGGCATTGTCCTGCTGGAAAAACCAATTCTGTTGGGGAACATTGTCAGAGCAGAAGGAAGCAGGTGTACTTCCAGGATAACCTTGTGCTTGGCTTGATTCCTGCGTCCTTCACAAAGACAAATCTACCCGATTCCAGCCTTGCTGAAGCATCCCCAGATCATCACCGATCGTCCACCAAACTTCACAGTGGGTGTAGAGACACTGTGGCTTGTAGGCCTCTCCAGGTCTCTGTCTAACCATTAGACGACAAGGTGTTGGGCAAAGCTGAAAATTTGACTCGTCAGGGAAGATGACCTTAATCCATTCCTCTACGGTCCAATCCTTATGGTCTTTTGCAAACTTCAGCCTGGCTCTTCTTTGCTTCTCATTGATGAAGGGCTTTTTTCTAGCTTTGCACAACTGCAGCCCTGCCCCTAGGAGCCTGTTTCGAACCGTCCTCGCCATGCACTTCACCCCAGCTGCTGTTTGCCATTCTTTTTGTGGGTCACTTGATGTCATCCTACGTTTGTTGAGTGACATTTGAATGAGTTGACAGTCATCTCGGTGAGTGGACAGTCGTTTTCGCCCTCTGCCAGTCTGTAGCTTTGTTGTCCCCAATGTGTGTTGCTTGACCTTGTTCTTATGAACCGCTGTCTTTGAAATTTTCAGGATGGAAGCAACCTGACACTCACTGTATCCCTCTACCAGTAAAGCCAGAATTGAACCCTTCTTTTCCTCACCCAAAGCTTTTCTTTTCAACTCTTTTGTCATGCTGAATAGTTATTTTTTTATTCAAATTACCTTTGAGGTACTACTTGCACTGTTTTTGCCATCCAGCTGGTCCGATTGCAAGAGGATAGTGATGACCACAGCAGTGGTTTTTATACTTTTCCTCATTAAATTAGATTCGGTTCAGGTAATCACCTAATCAGTACCTCATTAAGTAAAATGAGGTGTGCCTGTGTTGGAATTTAACAGACACTGGAATGGAATGGCTGCCATACATGTAGAGATGCTGATTTAAGAAAAATTCGGAGTGGTCTCTTAATTTTTTCCAGAGCTGTATGTACCATTTGTAAATAAAACATGAGTAAACAGTCAAAACACGTCTTTTATTTCTTATGGGATTCACATTCAACTGTAGGTCATAACAGAATGGCACAATCATAAAAGAAAACATGGCAACAAAGGAAAAAATATGAACTCACCCCTGTTCAGAAGTCTGCATACCCTCAGTTCTTAATACTATATATTGCCCCCTTTAGCATCAATGACAGCATGCAGTCTTTTGTAACAGTTGTCTATGAGGCCCCAAATTCTTGCAGGTGGTATAGCTGCCCATTCGTCTTGGCAAAATGCCTCCATGCAAAGTCTGTAGTCGTCTTGCATGAACCGCACGTTTGAGATCTCCCCAGAGTGGCTCGATGATATTAAGGTCAGGAGACTGTGACGGCCACACCAGAACCTTCACCTTTTTCTGCTGTAACCACTGGAGGGTCAACTTGGCCTTGTTCTTAGGGTCATTGTCGTGTTGGGAAGTCCAAGAGCGTCCCATGAGCAGCTTTTGTGCAAAAGAATGCAAATTGTCTGCCAGTATTTTCTGATAACATGCTGCATTCATCTTGCCATCAATTTTTCACAAGTTTCCCCGTGCCTTTAGAGTGCACACACCCCCAAATTATCAGTGAGCCACCACCATGCTTCACAGTGGGGATGGTATTCTGTTCACTATAGGCCTTGTTGACCCCTCTCCAAACATAGCGCTTATGGTTGTGACTTTTGTTCAAGTATCGTTGTAAACAACCACGCCGTCTTTTTCCAGAGCTGTATGTCTCCTTAGGTTACATGTGGGTTTTTCTTTGTATCCCAAACAATTCTTCTGGCAGTTTTGGCTGAAATCTTTCTTGGTCTACCTGACCTTGGCTTGGCATCAAGAGATCCCAGAATTTTCCACTTCTTAATAAGTGATTGAACAGTACTGACTGGCATTTGCAAGGCTTTGGATATCTATTGACTATTTATACACAGACACTAATTGCAATTTAAAAAAGCCACAGATGTGGGAAATTCACCTTTAATTGACATTTTCATCTGTGTGTCACCTTGTGTGTCTGTAACAAGGACAAACATTCAAGGGTATGTAAACTTTTGATCAGGGCCACTTCGGTGATTTCTGTTATCGTTATGATTTAAAAAGGAGCCAAACAACTATGTGATAATAAATGGAAAAATACATTTTTTGCATGATCAGTTATTTTTTCAAAATCAGTGCCTAAATTTCACAATTTCTGCCAGGGTATGCAAACTTATGAGCACAACTGTATATAGGTAAAATTAATTGACAGTGAAAGATTAATTGACAATGCCAAATAATCTTTGGTAAGCACATACAGTCAAGAGATTTCAATGGGTCTTTGTAGATATATAATAGAGGAATTCCCCATGCAACACGAACTTACCTATGCCACACTGTAAACCCTAATGTATTTCTTACTTTAATGTTTCTAATAAGTGTAACTCAGAGTTAGAGAAATGTTCCTAATGTCTTGAAACGTTTATGTTATACTGACTTTCACTCAATTTTTATAAGTTTAAAATGAAAATGTTCCCAGCATGCCCTGCTTCAGGTTGATATTTTGAAATTGTTTTACCCTTTTTTGCATATACACTGACTGATTAATTGATCTTAGCTACACAAACATCAAACACATACATTTGTCTAACCCAGCTAACATGTTATGTAACCACGACTAACCGTGACATTATGGATTGGTCATGACATTACCTTCTCACAACGTTGTGGCAACGTTATCCGAAGGTAATTGCATGACCACATAATTGGTAGTCTTACTTACCTACTCAGCACATCGCAGGAACGTAATTACCCGACGTACCTACAAGGTTACTACTTAAGTACCTGTTTGGTACCGATCCTATGTAACTCTAACGTTATCTGAAGGATATTAATGACCACGTAATTGGTAATCTTCCTTACCTGCTCAGGATGTAGCAGAAATGTAGTTATACGGCGTACTGACATTGTAACAACTTTTGTACCAGTTTGGTAACAATCTTAAGTAACAACAACCGGGAAATGTTAACTGTTATTGTCGTTGCTACAAGTACTTTGCTTACAATGTAATTACTTGCCACCACATCGGAAACCACGTACTCCAAATATGTCAAAGTTCACCTGAAGATCTTTAGAGAAACAAGAATTCCCAAATCCCCGCAATTCAGCTCAATTCAAATTAATGTTATATAATCTCCCACAACACCAGATGGAATGCGTACACAAATTGTTAACTGTGCATGCGCAGATGTGCCACAGCTCGAGCGTCCCACCATTTCTTGTTCGTAATAGTTCGCACTCCTAAATAGTACGAAGCCTTGCCTTTCGCTCTGAAACCGGTGTATCTCCGTTGCTTTGCGAATGACTCCACGATTATTTAGTTGGAAAGAATAGAAATTCAACTTCATTTGGGTATTTAAATCATATTTAACTTGGTAGAACTTCTTTTTATTGACGTACACATGGTTAACTGTACGGAATACCGTGAGTGTACGGAATATCTTGAGTGCATTGTACCTGGCTAAGTAGCTACTACAGCTAGCTAACGGTACTGTACGACTACGCTAACAAACATCCGTTTAGTTCGTTAATCCGACAACATTTCTAGAGCACCGTCATCATTTCTGGACAAGGAATCTCAGGGGAGCTTATTTAACTTCTTTACAAAGCAGATAGATAACTATCTGACATTGCTCAAATCACTTTGGTGGTTCCCATCGAATTTAACTGTCCAGCAAGCCAACTAACGTTAGCAAGCTACAGTACAGTATTACTAGGTAGCTTGGTTGGTAGCTTTTTTGCCCCAGCCAGGCTGGGCTCAGTGCAAGTGTTTCACTCGCTGGGACTGAAATAAACAATCAAGTCAAGTATTAGTATATTCAAGGTGTGACGCATGCGGTAATCATTGATGTTTTCAAAGTATTTCTGACGTGTACGTTATTGCTGTAATGTGCAGTAGGCTTTGGAGTGGAACATTGAAATATTAATTCCCAGCGCAAGATAATTTTTACACGGAAAATCTGCTAAGCAGATGCGTGGAAGTACACAATGTTGTACTCATATTTTAACAAACGTCAAAGTCCTTAATATGCATTGTCATTTATTGCAGCTTTCCCTGACTGTAAGAAGAACCACAGAGCAAGTGTCTAAAGTAAGTGACTATATACACGGATGATCAATAGAAATGTTACTAGTAAAGCTTAAGACAGATGTGTGCAATATGATTATTTTTTTAAATTCTGCAGCTTTAGGGTAAGCAAAATGTATTGATTATAGCTCTACATTTATATAATTGGCTTGTGTGTTGTTTAATATCAAGCAATATTTCACTTTCTCTAGTTATCTAAAGTCTAAAAAGTTTATTGGGGTACCAATCATTTTTATGTGAAGCATAAATAATGCAGAGCAACTTTAGCTTTTGTCATTAAGACAATGTCTCCTTAATATTTTGGTCAGTCTCAAGGAAGATATGTAGACTGAGACAAATAATATATCATAAATTCAAGCAGCACTTCACTGCCATTGCCAGCAGCGATTATTACAATGCTTCTGTTGCGCTCTGCTGTTTGTGACTGAAAGCCTATAAACTCCAAAAATGTATCTGGTACCTTTGTTGAGAATTTACATTAATAATAATAATATTGTTATACACAAGCATTCTGTCATAGACGTTGGACATCTCAGTAGAATTGTCACTGATTATACAGTGTAATTAAGCCAAATACATTTTAATACGTAGGACAAAGCAAGCTTTTATAGGCTGCATGCTTTATACACTGAGGCAACCGTTTAAGTTAAATCCCATTATTTCTTCCCTACTGAGACAAGAAGGGACGAGGCCCCAATAGCCATGGGAAGCAAGACTGCTGGAGGTGCTGCTGCATCTCCTATTGTGTCATCAGCACCCCCTGACCATATTTTGAAATCTACCTTTAGCTTTGTATTTTATCCACATTTGTGTGATTCGCTTTTGTTGCGAGTGACCCATACTATAGCAAGATGCCTCAGACGCTCTGAATAGAATACTTGATTGCTTGTTGGCAAATATCTTTAACGAAACAAACAAAGACCAAAAGTGATACATGGAGAGGGCAGTGTTCTTTGAATACTTTTGAGTACTGTATTTTTGTAGTATTTTGATCGTTAATGAATGACAAAGTGCAAATATCTTGATTGGTGACCACTATAAAAGCGCAAAGATAAATATAACGGAGCCTAACAGAAAGGTCAGAGGGGGGAATTAAATCCTGGTGTCCAATGCTCTACAAGAACAAATTAAATAATAGACTACTGTACATCATGCAAATGATTGCTCTATTTGTGCATTGTTTAAAACACTTAAATATGAAAAATAAACTTCTGGTGGTTCGTGGTGGCCCAACACCTTACTGAGACACTTCATGTTGCTTTTTCTTTTAATTTTTCACACGTCTCTGTATTGTGTAAATACATTAAACCTATGATACACTAATTGCACTTTAATGATGAACTAAATATAACTGTTCATCTTAAAAACGTAGTCCCACATTGTCATAGGTCCAGTTTTGTATGAGGACCAAGACAGTCTAATTTCAAATATAGCTGTAGTCAAGGTCAATTCAGGTTTAAGTAAAGTTTCATGATTCCTGACTTAGTATGAAATCGGCAATCACAATTCTGAGGGAAGTACATAATGATGTATCTAATGTGATTTTTTTGTGTGTGACTTTTCTGTACATTACAGGGGCTGTTATGCAGTGCCAAGCATGTTTAGGAGAGAAGGCTGTGGAGAACCTCAAGTCTTAAAACAGGCCCCAACCCACAGCAAACACAAATAACATGTAAACATAAACAAAAACCCATCCTTTCTAGGGGTGAAGATAGAATCAATCACCACTCAGACTCATTTCTGACAACAAGAGTAAAGCTTCCGTCTTTGCTTGTGTTATTTTATTTTATCAGTTGGATAATATTTGTTTGTTTCAATTTATAGTCAGTGTTTTCTTCTCTTCATGAGTTCACAATTCTTCACCATTTGAGAAGAAAAGAACCCAAGGAAGAGAAAAGCATTCATATTGGCTTGTGTTCTTAATTAGGGATACCACTTTTTTCAGGTCGAGTACAAGTACGAGTACTTACATTTGGGTACTTGCCGATACCGAGTACAGATACCAAGTAGTTAAAGCTGCACTAGGTTTTTTCAGTACAAAAAAAAGTTTTCTCCTCCATAAACATGTTGTGGACCGGGTTCTGGTGTTTCCACGATTCTCTTGTCTTTTCATTTGACGAAAAAGTCTGTTATTTTCACCTATATTGATAGTTATTATAAGAACAAACAAAAGTATTAGTATTGCAAACAAAATAATTAATATTGAAAGCAAAACATCAACTAAAAAGTATTGTGATCAAAATATATATATTATTTTATAAAATCTTTTGAAATGTGAAAAAACAAATGTATTAAAAATGAATGCGAATTATTACTTGAGAGGAAATATTTTTTCTTGATAACGCCATTGCGTTTAAATGATTGTCTTTGGCTGCAGTTTTTTTAATATATATTTTATATATATCTATGGTTATGTTACCCTGGATTTTGCTCTTGATTTCTTTTTTTTTTTGATGTTGTGAGTTTTTGACACAAGTTTCACGGTGGGCGGGTTTAAGAGAGGAAATGCATCTCCATTGGTCAACCAGACTGGGCAACATCACCAGCTCCAGTTCATTTACACTGTAGGCTTGTTACATTAATAAGTAGACATGCTATCGTGTATGGAACTTAATTTGGGTTTCTGTGAATAAAAAAATATACACCCAATCGTGCTTTCTGATACAGATTGCTAGTCGTTTATTTGTTACTCTATGGATACTATGAAGTTGCTTTATCAAATTCCATATATAAGATGTGTCGATAGTATTCACTGAACAATCATCGTGTGCACTTATGTTAGATATCTAACAGGCTAAGATGAAGCTGGCTAGAAAGCTGATACATACAAATGATAGCTTGTTATAATTTAGCTAGTTAGCTGTGGAGCAGAACTAACCCTAAATCATAATGTAACCATAGCTATGCAATATGGCCAGTATGCGTTAATTTAAGTTATACAATTTTAAGAGGCACAGCAGACGTTACATTCGCCAAGTAAATCTGTGATAAAATAGCTTACAAAACATGGGTATATATTGAGTCTTGAAATAACAGTGCTTTATTAGTTGATTGATTTGTCATGTCATGGCAACCAATCTTCAAATGTTACATTCAAGCTCATTATTAATATTACATTCACACAAGGTTATTCCTACAGTATACCTGGAGATCTATGATTGAGACTTTCCTACAGGTAACACAGTTCGTGTTCAAGAAAAAGGCTACAAAGTGTTCAAATAGGCTTCCTCAATAATAGTTTCCAACACTTATGTATTTAACAAGGAAAGGCTCATTGAGATTAAAAATCTGTTTTTAAGGAGCATCCTTGCCAAGATAGGCAGCAGCAAGTTTAAGCGTTATTTAAGAATAACAAATAGACAATATAAAACAAATATAAGCAGTCATAATTAAAAAAAATTACATTGGAAGAACCTTAAGAGCAGAAAAAATCTGTATAGTAATTACATTTGCAGCAAACCTTATTGAACTTGTTACTAGGGGATTGTAACAAAAGGGACTGTCCATTCGACACAGTTCAGTGATAATAGATCATTCTGCCCACCCCTTCCTCATCAATACAGTTAGAAATATACTATAAATAATAATATTGGAAATAAAGTTCCTCCTGCTGCTGAGTTTTTTCACAGCTATGGAGCCACGTGTGATAAAAGAACACAAATTATTTTAAAAGAGTACAATGGAAGTGGAAACCTAAAACAGAGGGTCAATGTGAAACTAACACTGTTTCATTGTTCATGTGAACAGTATGCTGCAATTTGTAGTCATTTTGAGTAGTTGAAAGACTTGTCAACACATGTCCATTTTCTGTCCATCAAAACTAGTTCAGACTTTGACAGGGTGATGAATCAGGACACAACAACTCATAATTCTAAACCAAAGTATGCATTCATACAATCCCTCTCTGAAGGTAGTAATGCAGCCCATTTGAAAAAGGGGGCTCAGGGCAACACCTTTGTTTTTGCCATTTTGTAGCAAATCTAGCCCTTGCTTCTTCACATATGAGAGCATATTCACCTGGCTGATGGAGGGCAGCTTGTCCAGCAGCATCTGAAATACAGGAAGGTATCTGATGGAGAATTTGCTGGGGTTGCCTGCACATAGCAATGGCATTATTTAGCTGTCCCACTCATGTCTGATAGTTTTCTGAGAGTTTGAATACCAAATAGATGCACAATGTCTGGTATGGAGCAAATAAAATAAAGTGGTGTTTTTCCCCTCCCAAATATAACTACAGTTATTCCAGTCCATACTGTAGATCACCAACTCCCTTAAAGAAACTTGTGTCAATTGGGGAAGGATATGAATAAATATAAATGTAATAATGTTAACTTTACCATGCTGCTTGTACATCACTTTTTATTTGAACTACTGGGCTGGACATAGAGGTGATTGAGAGAGCACACATTCAATTTGGCCATTTCTTTTCCAAGGTGTGTTCCTGCATCCTCCTAATATATAAAAAGATGTGTTTTAGCAGTGACAGGAGGGACGTCCTATTATATTGCAAAATGAATGCAAGGAAGTGCAGTTTGTTTTGGAAAAAGGGTGAAGAATTGGGACACAACTAACACATCAATATTACTTAATATTATGCTGCCTATGATAAACTAGACTCAATCCACAATGATTCTGGCACCTCCACTTCCTACCTATCCAAGTAATAGTAGGCTTAACTAATAGGGAATATCTAGGCCACTTGTATCATCTATCATAGATAAACTCAGTGAGGATGAGATACATGTGGTATGTGAACGTTACTTCTGTCTGCTGTCTGTCACCTCTCTCCTCCACTCCAGCCACCTGTTTAGGTCATCTGGACCTCCTAAACAGACAGACAATAGAACCATAATTAGCTAGTTATTTAACTGTTCTAGCTGTTACAAGGCACAAAATTTACCGTAGCTTTTTCCTGGTGTCATCCTTGTTATAAAGGTGGCTAGCCAGTGCCATTGGGCTGGTTGGCTAGCTACTAACTATTGAACCTTTTCTTATACGAAATGAAAAAATGCTCACATATAAACAATTATTAGGCAAATATATCCGGACCAGGTTGTTAAGTCAACATACGGTTGCGCTTATTTCACGTGCGTCCACTCAAACAGTACCATGCACGATAACCTGTTTACCTATTAATGTAGCAAGCCTACAACGGAAACGGACTGGAACTGTTGATGTTGACCAATGGAGATGCATTTCCTCTCTTAAACCCGCCCACCGTGAAATTTGTGTCAAAAACTCGAAACCGCAAAAAAAGAAAATGAGAGCAAAATCCGAGGTAACGTAACCAAAGATGGAAAAAAACTGCAGCCAAAAACATAATTGTTTTAACCCAATCGCGTTATCAAGAAAAAATATTCCCTCTCAATTATTTGCATTCATTTTCAATCAATTTGTTTTCGCATTTCAAAATATTTTATTTACAATATATATATATATATATATATATATATATATATATATATATATATATATATATATATATATATATGATCTCAATACTTTTTAGTTGATTTGCTTTCAATACTAATACTTTTTTTTGCAATACTAACACTTTTGTTTGCAATACTAATACTTTAGTTTGTCCTTATTGAAACAAAAGTAAATCCATAACATTTTACCGCAGACTTTTATTTTGAAGGCAAAATACGAAAACCGGAGGTCTTATTGCTGCCGAATCGCTAACGTTACCTACATGACGTTAATCCATTGTGGCTATCGAGTTGTGAAAGTTAGCTAGCTAGCTAACTTTTACTAGCTAGCTTCTTACCTTGAGTTGTTGCTCAGACGATGGCTACTTTTATATTGAATGTGACAGACACTTACTGAAAGTTTAACACACGTGCGCATACAAAGACAGTCAGTTACTTTTCCCTGACCTCACTAGCTAGTTTGATACTCTGAACGTGCAGGACGTTGCTTCTCTGCTCTGATGCTCGTGCGATAGTAAACTGTGCGCAATTCAATGAATCTTTTCATACTCAGCTCTTTCATTTTTTTCTACCCGCGGGCTGTCTCTGTACATTTTATTTCGCTTCTCCAGTGTTTGAGTTAGCTGTTGTTGTGGTTCTGCGCTGCTAGCATTAGCATACTCATTGAACTCTGTACTGTGTTGTGTCTAACGATGTTTGATCAAATTGCTTGTGTTAAATTATTGTTTTTCCTTTCCTCCTCTTGACAATTTAGCAGAACAGAGCTTGAATTCTACTTTTGTCATTGCTGACATCTCCGTCTTCCCTCTCTACCAGTCTGAGTTCTGTATTCTATACTTACGCGTCCAGAGGCGACACAACCATCGAGTTTCACTTAATGTTTCCATGACGTGGTATCGGCATACTTCTATGAGTAGGAGTACAAGTACATGAGCCCAGTATTGGCCCGATACTGATATCGGTATCGGCGCATCCCTAATACTTATATTTTAATTATTTGTAAAATAGCCAGTTTGATAATATTTCTAAATTTGATCAGTTGATAGCTGGAACAAATATTTCAATGATTGGAGAAGGACAGAACTTTTTTAGTGGAAAAAATAACTGTTTATCGTTGCTATTGCCATTGAAGACCTACAATTTCATTGGAGTTAACTAGATGGGATTTGCTACTTTATCCTTCCTGATGGTTATGAAGTCCCACACAGTTCTGATTTTAATTTCTGTGCTATTGACCAACTTGGGAGTGTGAGGTGGGTGATAAATAAAATATTTTTTAAATTACATAAATGTTTCTTGTTTGTTTGTAAATGTATATACTTTTTTGCTACATTTCATATGGGGCTCATTTATATTGTAGGATATGTCATTTACTTTGCTAGGAGAAAATAACTGCACTGATGATCTAACAGCATTGCCATAATTATATCTGGGAAGGGGTTGATAAAATAAATGTATAATATTTATACATAATACCTCAAAAACTAAAGTCTGTGTAGAACCGTGCTGAAATGTGTTGTGCACATTTAAGAGTTCATGGAACAGTTGGTGCAGGTAAACACAAGGTTGGAGAAAACTGTCAAGATGTTGACTGGACAGAAATGAACTTAGCTGTACATATTCTATCTGTATGTATGAATATAAACCAGAAAAGGAACCAGGCAAGCCTAGTTCAGCCGGCCTGCAGTTAAAAGTGATAAATGTTGTTACCCTCACTGGATTCGAACCCGGGTCTCTGAGTGGCTGTGTCTTTAATTAACCGCTACATCATGGTGCTATATGTTTGTACAGTGTCGGTATAGCATCTCGACATTAGATCATTTTGTCACGAGTTAACATCACGCCAAGTTTGAATATTTAGTTTCTTATTAAGTTTACCTCCACCACAAATAGCATCTATGAAATGTATGAGTTTTGCCACAGGCTGTTTTAACAGCTTATTAGCCAGTAATAGGCTTACTAGAATCTAACTTACTACTTGAACTTAACACAGCCAAAGCAATTTCATGGTGCAAAAGCGTTCGTTTTTCTTTCATTTGTGAATGACATTGATACAATAACTATCAATATAGGTGACGATAACTGACTTTTTCGTCAAGTGAAAAGACGAGAGAATCGTGGAAACCCCTACTCCTTTACTGCCCAAGGGGTTTTGATCTAGCCTATATTACCCCAAAAATCATGCACGGATGCGTACTTCGAAAATCCACCAGAAATAGTCACAATATAACCGTGAACAGTTTTATTTTAGGCTTACTATAACGTAGCTACTGAAGGTTGTAGCCAGCAAAGTTTTTGTCTATCCTGACCTAAAAAGCATGCACGGATGCGTACTTTGTAAATCCACCAGAAATAGTTGTAAGCCAGCGAAGTTTTTATGTAAATAGAACAAATCCTACAGCATAATTTGATTTGACTGTGATGAGATTTGAATGCGGCACTTATTAGTTGCAGGTCTCTATTAGTTGCGTCTCTAACCACTACGCTATTTAACAACGGGTAGTCAGTCTGTCAGTCAGTATGAGACATTCACTCTTCTTGGCCAGCTCTGCTTACGCGGTCCGGCAAAAATGTAAGAGGAAAAGGGCAATGAATGGTCAACTGGATAGGATGCCTGGGATTCACAATTACCAACCGACATCCTTAGAGATATCACGTTGCCACGACATGCTAGTGACCAACTGAGTACGTCAATTAGTCACGTTGTAGCGACAACAAGAAAACTTTCACTTTTCTGGTTGTGACAATGTTACTGACAACTTTGCTGATACCTAATTTCGATCGCCAGATAACATTGTGACAACATTGTAACAACGGAAAATTGTTAGCTGGGAAACTAATCCAATCATATAGTAAAACAAATAGTTTGCACCCACTACTGAAATGATTGTAACAATTACATTAAAAGAATCTTTCTGTCAAAACCTCTGCTGGATTCCAATGGGAAATTCTGTTTTGCTTAATCCATTAATCTTTTTCTGGATAATCTTTTTCTGGATAACCTGATGTTCCCAGGATATCCAGAAATCTCAGCAGAACCAGTGATTTCATTTTTGGAAATCTGAGAATTTTCTGAAAGTTCAAGTTTTTTTAACCATGGCTATCTGGCAACTGGACTAGGATTTTAATCTGACAGCACAGTGCATTTTGAAAGCATGAAATTAATAGTCCATGAGCTAGGTAGGTTGCAACACTTCATAATAAGGATTTATGGGATATGTTAAGTATTCACAGTTGACTATTTTATAACAGTCAAGGAAGTGAAAATGATTGTGTTCAATAACCATATCTATGTCATTAACTCTAGAGTTCACTTGAAAGGGCAATACATATTGGGAAATTATATTGTAGGTATGTCTTAGTATATTACTCAATTCCTTTAAGCAAATACAACCCAAATTTGAAACCCTGTTTAAGTTGCATCAACTGAAAATATTTGTGTGCTTTCTCAATAATTGCAGTAGTATAGAATGAAAATATAAATGTTTAACCCTAAACATATAAGTTCTGCAAACTGTTAGTAACTTAAAAATATTGTGGCAACTGATTGCCTTAATTTTTTTGAGTTCTGGGAGCTTATTGAGATTTATGGTGTAAGTGAGTAGTACTCATTTCTTTTGAGGCAATCAGTTGCCACAAAACTTTAAAATTTAGAACCAAAAGGTTTCGAGTTGTTTAAATTATACATTTTTAGTTTTGTATTAGTTGTCATTACTTAAATTATTTTATTTCCTTTAAATTACAATATAAGTATGATGGACACATACACATTGAGTTTTTCAACATTAAATACTCAGTTACGGTGGATGTCCACTGGTCTGGCGCGCCTGCTGCCTTGGACGGATACAGTTCATTTTCTATGAATAGTGTTAAGGCATTGTTGACGGTTACGCAAAGCATCTCGGGGAGACAGCGTGGCCATTTGAGCTGTTCCTGCACGTCAAGAAATTGGGCCACGGTCAGTATTATGCAAATGAATCTGGCTAACGCCAGGCATTTATCCAATGGAAGAAGTGTCTTTCATAAACAAGAGACGGTCTTCCTTGTTGGTCCATCATTGTACTTTAATAGCACAGGTGAAATATTTTCGCTCCATGTGAAACGTTCTCCTACCAACTGGAGGAAAAGGAAATTATAGCGGGGACAAGCACAATAAGGATTGGATGATGGTGGAAATTGTTGGTGACTCAGGTCAGTTTTATAAGTTAGCTCTGTGTTGTTAAATGTGCTGTGTTTATTTAGCATTGAGTTGTTTGTTTTATGTGGGAGCACCACAGAAATATGTTGCCTGCTAGCATAGTGCTCATTATAACGTGTGTTTTTATTTTGCCCATGAGTGAGAAAAATAATTTTGGTTGTTTTCATGTTAAATTAAAAAAAGTTTACGAAGGGATGTCAACACAGCCCTCCCCCGCCGAAAAACACACCCATAGCCAATATGCCCATAAGCGGCCATCTCGGTCAAGGCAGCGCGTTTGCAGGCGAATTCACGACGGAACAGGGGACATCCACCTTTACTGTACTTAAAATCGTTTAGCTATATTGACTTCATTTTATTAAGTGAGAAGAATTACCATTTTAATTTTCAGTAACTGAAAACATTTACTCATTAACCATTCAAATGACTTGTAATCAAAAGGTACATGTAAAAGTCACTCCAAATATGTAAGTTCCACAAATAAATGGCTTTTGAGTAGATAAACGTAAATCTTTTAAAGCCATAAATTGCCTTACATTTTTTGAGTTCTGCTAACTTATTTGGGTTTACAGTTTAAGTAAACATTATTTAAAATATAGGCTATTGTTTTGAGCCTACGTTGCTGGAACATGTTTAGGAACTCCGCTTTCAAGAAAAACTGTTGGAAAAACCCTGAAATGTTTTTAATTTATAAACGGCTCTGATTCATAGCTTTTTAAAATTTTATTGTCAACAAACATGGGTCAGTCAAATTCACTTGCTGATAATATCAGAATAAAGAAATACAGCTAGATGGCTAACAAATATGTGCTATGTTTGAAAAATAATTGTAGATAAGCTAGTAATTGGTAGGCAAACAAAGACCAAGATTTGCAGTACAGTTGCATGCCTGACATGAATTGACAAGTTTAAAATTGTGTGGGCAATTATGCCAGCTAACGCTAGACCTCAGTGTTTTTTCAGCTTCAGTCTAATCTAGGAGCAGTCATGACAAAGAAATCTACTTATTTAATCTTCAACGCTCAAAATTGCCTTTATGCAGCGTTTTGACAGAAAAATCATTGCAGTAGGGGAGGGAGAGCACTACAATCGGAGACAAGTGACTGTTTCTGAGGAAAAGCAGCTTGTCCAGGATCGTCACACTCAGCTCAAAAAAAGCTCCAGCAATTGAATCATTTTGATTCTTAGAACAAGAGGGGAAATTGCACTCTGATATAAGATATATTTTTATTTCAATGACCTTTCAAGGAGTTGATCAAAAAAGGGGGAATTTTCCAGGTATTCCAGTACTGAAATTTCTGAGACTCAAATTAAAGTACTTAACGCACTTCAAGGATCTTGTGCAAACCCTGGATCATGGTTTAATCCTGGGAGAGTTAGTAAAAAGCATGCTTTTAGCAAATGTTTTTTATCGATGAGAGAGTGCGTGAAAAAATAACAGAGACAAAAAAACAAGACGACAAGCAAATTGTGAAATCCACTGCATGCTGAAGAAACACATTTATCGTTAGTAATGTGTAAGCACTTCAACCCAGCCAATCAAACTTACAACAGCCAAGAATACTAAACTGCATTAAAAAGCTTAATTCTCTCCCACTGAACTATAATAGTGTTGTTCCTATATTATAGTCTTAGATTATCGAGAGACAGATGCTCTTCCACATGTCTAGACACCATCCTCTAACCTATTTAATTTGCGGTGCACTGTGACAGGACTGGATACCACTGTGACTCTCCTTGGCAGGGTGTGATCTGGCTCTTTCATGAGAAGTCTTTCCAAGAGCGATTTTCATCTAAGTCAAACACCAAATCTGCCCCACTATTTCTGTGCAGACACTGGAGGGCTTTACAAATCCAAATGAAACAAAAACAACCAATAAACATCCTCAAAGTTCTGAACACCAACCTGTTTAATTTAATTCCTCTCACCCACGAGAGTGGGCCTTGCCTTGTTGATATATCTGCTCTGCTTTAGTCTGGGCAATGACAGTTTGTTTTAGAGTTGCGTTTAATCTATAAAGTCATTAGAATGAAAATAGTCTGGTGACATAGTAAAGCAAAACAATGGAAATAAACTACATGCAGTTTTGCAGTTGGTTTGGCCACCAGTGAATGTTGAGACTGGGCCGGTTGTTTGAGCTGAAGTTAGAAATGGATCCATTAACCTAATTCACACTGTGGCCACGGCACTTTGGAAATCAGGCTTGTGCATTAGGAAGTGGAAGTACTCCATTATAATCAATATAAAAGTAAGAGTGCCTAAACTTTCCTTGATTTCCTCAGCCAGGTAGAGTACATATAATTTAAATACTTACAGCTCTGGAAAAAATTGAGACCACTGCAAAATGATCTGTTTCTCTGCTTTTACTATTCATAGGTATGTGTTTGAGTAAAATGAACAGCTTTGTTTTTTTCTATAAACTACTGACAACATTACTCCCAAATTCCAAATATAAATATTGTAATTTAGAGTATTTATTTGTAGAAAATAACAACTGGTCAAAATAACCAGAAAAAGATACATTGTTTTCAGACCTCAAATAATGCAAAGAAAACAAATTCATATTCATTTTTCAAAAACAAAATACTAACTTTAACTTAGGAAATGTTCAGAAATCAATATTTGGTAGAATAACCCTGATTTTTAATCACAGCTTTCATGCATCTTGGCATGCTCTCCACCAGTCTGTCACATTGCTGTTGGGTGACTTTATGCCACTCCTGGCACAAAAATTCAAGTAGCTCGGCTTTGTTTGATGGCTTGTGACCATCCATGTTCCTCTTGATCAAATTGCAGAGGTTTTCAATGGGGTTCAGGTCTGGAGATTGGGCTGGCCATGACAGGGTCTTGATCTGGTGGTCCTCCATCCACACCTTGATTGTCCTGGCTGTGTGGCATGGAGCATTGTCCTGCTGGAAAAAACAATTCTAAGAGTTGGGGAACATTGTCAGAGCAGAAGGAAGCAGGTGTTCTTCCAGGATAACCTTGTACTTGGCTTGATTCCTGCGTCCCCAGATCATCACCGATCCTCCACCAAATTTCACAGTGGGTGCGAGACACTGTGGCTTATAGGCCTCTCCAGGTCTCCGTCTACTCCATTCCTCTACGGTCCAATCCTTATGGTCTTTTGCAAACTTCAGCCTGGCTCTTCTTTGCTTCTCATTGATGAAGGGCTTTTTTCTAGCTTTGCACGACTTAAGCCCTGCCCCTAGGAGCCTGTTTCGAACCATCCTCGCCGTGCACTTCACCCCAACTGCTGTTTGCCATTCTTTTTGTATGTCACTTGATGTCATCCTACGGTTGTTGAGGGACATTTGAATGAGTTGACAGTCATCTCGGTCAGTGGACAGTCGTTTTCGCCTTCTGCCAGTCTGTAGCTTTGTTGTCCCCAATGTCTGTTGCTTGACCTTGTTCTTATGAACCGCCGTCTTTGAAATTTTCAGGATGGAAGCAACCTGACGCTCACTGTATCCCCCTGCCAGTATAGCTAGAATTTAACCCTTCTTTTCCTCACTCAAAGCTTTTCTTTTCAACTCTTTTGTCATGCTGAATAGTTGTTTTTTTATTCAAATTACCTTTGAGGTACTACTTGCACTGTTTTTGCCATCCAGCTGGTCCTATTGCAAGAGGATAGTGATGACCACAGCAGTGTTTTTTTATACTTTTCCTTGTTAAATTAGATTTGGTTCAGGTAATCACCTAATCAGTACCTCATTAAGTAAAATGAGGTGTGCCTGTGTTGGAATTTAACAGACACTGGAATGGAATGGCTGCCATACATGTGGAGAAGAGTGGTCTCTTAATTTTTTCCAGAGCTGTATATAGTTTTATTCATTGGCTGTGTTTAAAGACATTCTCAGTCCTCAGGCTGTCAATTCGTTCTTTCCTCAATCCTTTGACACATTTTTTGCATTTAATGTTTCTGTTCATCAGAAGACATGTCACAAACCAAAAGATTATGTTACAGAAATCATGGCTCCAATAAATGTTTTTTGGCAGAGGCTAGAGTTAGGTCTGGAAATAATTGGACATTGACACAAGTATTGTTATTTTGGCTGTTTACCAAAATATATTCAAGTTACAGTTAAATAATGAATGTGGGCTTAAAGTGCAGTCTCTCAGCTTTAATTCGAGGGTATTCACATCCAAATAGGAGGAAGGGTTTAGGAATTACAGCTCTTTAATATGTGACAGAATTCCTGAACGGGGGCGAATGTCGCATGTCACTACTTTTCAGGAGAGCAGTTTTAAGAAGAAAAACATGTTCTGGGACATTTTGTCTTTTTTGCAGAAATGCCTTCTTGACGTGAACTTTCATGTAACTTAATAACAAACTAGTATGTGAAGTGTAAATACGAATAAAATTTAAAACTAAAATCCTTATTTAACCAGCAGAAAATACAGGACTTTTCCTTCCATTGGCTGAGATAATGAAGGGGCTGGACATGCTGACATACTGAGTTCTGATTGGTCTATCAAGTAACCGGCTTTTGTCAACAACACGACTGCTTGGTCAGTGAATCATTGTGATCCCGGGATTTTCAAAAATGGACAACTGCGATCGCATTGCTACAGCTGTGAATCACATCGCTGCCCTGAATTTTGCTGGTGTTATCAACAAATCTGAAGTTGTGAGATACTCCTTTCTGGAGTACAATAATGCCATGACTCAGAAGATGAATCGGATGACATGAGGAAATCCCAGACTTTGATATTGATCAAAACGTTTCGGCAAAATTTAGGCATTTCATTGCAGTGCCAATGGTAGAAAGAAAACGCTAGCTCCTCTTGTATAAAACAACTGTCCACGGATTACATTTACAAGAAAAGGACTACCATGGCAGTTATGATAGCGACAATGAAAGATGCATAGATTATTGGAGTACTGAATGCCTTGAGTGTGAACGGTAGTGAAAAGACGCGTTGTAAACAAGGTCAACAGACAAACGCAAACAACAAAAGACTTTGTATGTAATCAGAGGATATATAATTTTCAGTCTGCCGCGAAACATTCCTACATGTATACGGGTAAGTGTAACGTTTGCTAACTAGCTACAGATAATTCCTTTTGAAAAAGTTGTCAAAGTCGTTTTGTATTGCTAGTTATCTAGCTATAGCTACTGACATTAAGGTTTGCTAGCTAGGTAACAACATATACTTACCAGCTAGCTAACATTTCCTGGTTTGTAGCTTGTGTGTGATTATGCTTAGCTATTATGTTTGCACAGTAACTGATGTTACTGTTAACATTAGCTAGCTAGGTAACAACATTAACTTACCAACTAGCTAACATTTCCTGGTTTCTAGCTTGTGTGTGATTATGCTTAGCTATTGTTTGCATAGTCTTCACAAAACCGAGCACGTCACTTAGTGTGATAAGATACCTGATTGGCTGGTCATTCATCCAGGTGTGTGTGATTATGCCTAATCTATAAACCTATAATGGCTCAGTGGCTGTCCACCTGCACTCAAACTTTCTGCACTTACATTGCTGCTACTATGTATTATGAATCCTGCTGCTAAGATACTTTAACGTTTATACCTGATGTATCAAGTCCATGTGAAAAATGTAATTTAATTTTATTTGGTTTGATATAGTATGTGTTTATTAGAGACCAACCAGACCACTTTAGCACAAGGCCAGTGTCCCCATTTGAAAACTTGAATAGCTGGGTGGAGTTAAGGCCTAAAAGGGTGTGATCTACGCTGAATGGGCGTAAACAAAGACCAGCTCTCTGGAAAGTGTGCATCTTTCAAGGCTTTTTTTCTCAGAACTAAGTAGAGTAGATTATCAACATTTAAAGCAGCATATCTTTCCCATAACTTCATCAAACAATATTGTTTTATATACCATTACAAAGCTCTGAATTTGGACCTTTATAAAATGTAATAAAAAGCCAAACTCAAATTTTGCCTTAAGCCCCCATTCAGGAATTCTGTCCCCTCTTTTTCAAGAGACCAAAAGTAAGTGGACTACTGACTTAACAGCTGTGACATGGACAGGTGTGGGCTATTCCTTCCTTATTTCTTCATCAATTAAGCAGGTCAACGGTCTGGAGTTCATTCCAGGTGTGGCATTTGCGTTTGGAAGATATTGCTGTGAACCCACAACATGTGGGCAAAAGAGCTCTGAATGCAATTGAAACAGGCCATCCTTAGGCTGCAAAAAAAAAATTCCATCAGAGAGATAGCAGGAACATTAGGAGTGGCCAAATAAACCGTTTGCTACATTCAGAGAAAAAAAAGAATGCACTGGTGAGCTCTGCAACACAAAAAGGCCTGGACATCCACGGGAGACAACAGTGGTGGATAATCATAGGATACTTTCCATGGTAAAGAAAAATCCCTTCACAACATCCAGCCAAGTGAAGAACACTCTCCAGAAAGTAGGCATATCATTATCCAAGTCTACCATAAAGAGAAGACTTCATATACAGAGGGTTCTGTAAACCATTCATAATAGGAAGGCCAGATTAGACTTTGCCAAAAATGATGGCATGGCCATGCATGGCTTCCAATGACACTGGGTCACTAGTGTTTATTGATGATGTGACAGAAGACAGAAGCAGCTGGATGAATTCTGAAATGTATAGGGAGGTATTTTCTGCTCAAATTCAGCGAAGTTGATTGGACGGCGCTCCAATTTACAGATGGACAGTGACCCAAAACGTACTGCGAAAGCAACCCAGGAGTTTTTTAAGTGAAAAGAAAAGAAGTGGAATATTCTGCAATGACCAAGTCAATCACCTGATCTCAACCCGACCGAGCATGCGTTTCACTTGCTGAATACAAAACATAAGGCAGAAAGACCCAGAAACAAACAACAACTGAAGAACAACTCTATTTTGGGTTTGTCACTCCAAATTACAGTTTGCCCGAGGCTGTGAGGCGTGTCAAGGTGTTATCGGGCATATTGTAACCAGGCTTTTTTTGTGGCATTGGTGCAGTAAAGTCTTCTTTCTGGCAGCTCGACCATGCAGCTCATTTTTTTTCAAGTATCGTCGTATTGTGCTCCTTGAAACAACCACACTGTCTTTTTCCAGAGCAGCCTGTATTTCTCCTGTGGATACCTGTGGGTTTTTCTTTGTATCCCGACCAATTCTTCTGGCAGTTTTCACTGAAATCTTTCTTGTTCTACCTGACCTTGTCTTGGTATCAGGAGATCCCCGAATGTTCCCACTTCTTAATAAGTGATTGAACAGTACTGACTGGCATTTGCAAGGCTTTGGATATCTTTTTATATCCTTTTCCATCTTTATAAAGTTCCATTACCTTGTTACGCAGGTCTTTTGACAGTTTTTTTTCTGCTCCCCATTGCTCAGTATCTAGCCTGCTCAGTGCATCCACGTGAGAGCTAACAAACTCATTGACTATTTATACACAGACACTAATTGCATTTTAAAAAGCCGCAGGTGTGGGAAATGCACCTTTAATTGACATTTTCACCTGTGTGTGTCACTTTGTGTTTCTGTATCAAGGCCAAACATTCAAGGGTATGTAAACTTTTGATCAGGGCCATTTGGGTGATTTCTGTTATTTTGATTTAAAAAGGAGCCAAACAACTATGTGATAATAAATGGCTTCATATGAACACTATCCTTAAATATAAGACTTTAAAAGTTTTTTGCATGATCAGCCATATTTTCAAAAGCAATGCCAAAATTTCACAATTTCTGCCAGGGTATGCAAACTTATGAGCACAACTGTATGAACACTAATGAGGTGGTAGGTGAAACAGGTGTTCAGAATTCCGGTGATGGTGATCTGGGATGAGGGCTGCGTTCAGGAGACAGCCAGTGAATACTGGAGGTGGATCTGGGACGAGAACTGCGTTCGGGAGACAGATTGTGAGTACTGGAAGTGGATATGGGACAAGAGCTGCGTTCGGGAGACAGACGGTGAGTACTGGTGGCGGATCTTAGAATTTGAATCAGTCTCTGGAACACATGGCTGTGTTTAGTTTTGCTGCAAGATCACCTCATCAGGTGCACTTAAAAATAAATTCCTTAAAAATTACCAGTTGGAGCTAAAACAATAAAATTATGTTCAATATTCAGTATCTAGTATTCCAAGTCTCTGGAACAAGGAGGTGGTTTTGCTCTAGGACACCCACAGAGTTGATATACAATGGTAAGTGTAACCACAGAACGCTGAGGGGGAAAAAATCCCATACAATAAGATCCAATTACAAATGGTACATGGAAATTTCATTGTGTTTGATATTTAATTTCAAAACACTGACACTCAAAATCAGTTATTGTTTTGAGTCACAGTCTCACATTCAATTCGCGCAACAACATACACAAAGTAATATGGATTTTTAATGTTTTTGTGTGCTTTGATGACTACCGATTCTTGCAAAAATGTGTGATTTGACACCACATTCTTGGTGCACCTTTTGCGTTTGGTGCATGTTTCTTGGTGCATTTTTATGCTAAGTAGCTGAGCCGGTGGCGTTGATGCCCGGCCACCATCCCAGGCATACCATAGTATTGTGTTGAATCAATTTAATTGTGGGTTTTCACACAAATCAGATCTCCCGAAAACGCCCAAAAATCCACAAATTCCACAACATTATTCTATGGTGACATGCATCTGTAAAGAAAAAATACAACTTGAAATATTTCTTTTACTTAAGTATTGAATCCTTGTGTTAGTATTCGGGGCAGCAGGGTAGTGTTCAAGAGTGATGGACCATTAAATGAAAGGTTGATATGTCTAATCCCTGTGCCAACATGGTGAAAAACCCTGTTCTTGAGCAAGACAATTAACCCTGATTGCTTCTAGTTCGTTGATGTAAATTACAATGTGTTCTTAGCATACTTAGCTGTTAAAATAATGGTAAAAATAATAGAAACAAAAACATTTTTGGTAGAGCCACCTTTCAGTGAAATAACAGCTTTAATTATTTTAGTATGTACCAGCTTTGCTAGAGTAACTTCGGCCCATTCTTTGCAGATTTGCTCTAGGTAGTTCATGTTTGGTTGAATGACGCTTGTGGACCGCAATTTTCATATGGTGTCACAGACTGTAAATGGGATTGAGATCTTCAAAAAGTTGAAAAGGAAGGTTTTGAGTGAGGAACAGAAGGGTTAAAATTAAGAGACCACTCCTCACTCAAAACCTTCCTTTTCAACTTTTTGAAGATCTCAATCTTGGAAAGAAAAGAAAAAGGTGCAGTGGTCTCTTTAATTTTTTTCGGAGCTGTATTTGCTCTACTTGATCTGAATTCCACCCAACGTACAGAATGATGCTGATTAATCAATGTTGAAGTGGTCTTTTTACAGTGAAAATGATAATAATATAAATAATGTTCTCTTTGATATCACATACCTGAGCATCATTATACATTTCCTTTTATGTGAGCTGTAAATTTCATCTCCTTTTCTCCACAGGATTTTACTGTCAAGAATGTGTCAGAACCAACACACTAGTTCTTATATAGTGCACAGCTTTAACGAGTGCCTTTAGGGCTCTGGTTAAAAGTAGTGCACTATGTACATAATGGAGTGCTATTTTGGATGTACCGCTAATTTGTATAGCCTTAATTTGCATCACCTAGAGCAACCCATTTACATAATTACCATTTTGAAATAAAGCAAATTTCACACAAAACACTATACTCAACACCAGGGTGAGAATAATAATGAAGTGTTTGATACTTAATGTACTTCAATTTTTTCTTTCAGAATTCCACCTTCCTAATTAGCATAGGCCTACTGTAGTAAGCCTACTACAGGTCAAATATAAAACTCAGTCTAAATGTTGAAAAAAGTGTTGTTTTTTTTACATTCTCTTATCTTAACTGTGTGACTGTTGTCAATTAACATATATTATGATGACTACCTGGATTTTTAGTCTCGGTATCTTTAATCATGTTATAATCTGAATGAACATAAGGTGCAGTAGGACATTCTTAATCTGAAATACAGATTATATCCTTGGTACGTGCATCATCCCCTTGAGCATGTATGGTGATGGTATATGTTGGATAATGGAACTATTATTAAAACAGATAGTAGCTAACATCCCTAAAGCCTTTTCAAATACTACCAACACTATACAAACAAATTACCTTTTTCGATAGGTCTACATTGTCTTCTTCATATGGGCTTGATGTGGAGAATGTAGACATCACTTGAATATCAAGTGAAGTTTGTATTGCAATCTAGTGATGCTTCAATATGTTATAATGTTTTAGATGCAAGTTTCCCGTGTATACAAGACTTATAGTGTGTGTTTGTGTACGGATGTTTGTGTTTTTATACTCGTTATTTAACAAATGAAGTGCGAGGACAACCATGCACTGCTCTGTAGCACAATAAATATCTAAATTATCAGGCATTCTGAAAGAACACACCATAGATACACACAACCTAATTAGCTAGACATGAGTCCCCCTTAATTCTTGGGACTTTCAAGGAGGCAAGAGTAAGAACTAGGGAAGAAACTCTTATTTATTACATTATATCATTACTATAGTTATTTTCTCTATTTCTTTGGCGCCTTAAGCATCTAGATTAACTTACAGTTTCACAGCCCGAAGACTACGTTATAATCTGTGTGAAAAAGAGAGATGCTTGTCCTCCCTCTAACTGCAAGACCCGTCCTGCACAGATTTCGGCACTGCCTTAGGGCTCTGGTCAAATGTAATGCAATATATGGGAAATGGGGTTACATTTTTCATAGTAAAACCTAAAAAAATTGTTTCCATAAGGGAACGTGGATTTCTCAGTCAAGGTTAGGTCTCATGTCTCCACAAGGATAGAAAGACAAAAGTATGTGTTTAACATAAAGTATGAGTAAACTGCCAAGGGCTTTGAAAAATATATTCCCAAGCCCATTAATCCATTGGCAAAACAGTGTATGGAAATATAAATAAAACAACAATGTAAATATAATTATTAAAATACAGAAAAATGTGAAATATATTAATAAATATACTACAATTTTTAATATAAACATTTGTTTTTACACACGTTATATGTAAATATAAGGCAAATTGTCACCCACACAGCACAATCTACAGTGTTATTAAAGGGTAGGTAGAACTCACCAATGTAGATTTTTTTCAATTAGATTACTTTTTAAAAAATGTCCAGCATTCTGACATTTCAAAAAATAAAGTGTAACTTTGTGTTATGACTTGATGTGTATACTTACAAATCCATTTGTAACATGTGGCTATGTTAAATGCTACATACCCTGTTAAAGTCAATATACATGTTGTTCAGACAACTATGCCCACCTTAAGTGAAATCGATCATATCCAATGGATTGTGGAGGAGATACAATGATTTACATGGTCTCTGTACAATCTACAGAGAATATCATTGCATTGTGGGGGATGTACTGCAACCTGGACAGTGGGTGTAGAGGGAGAGAGAGGTCTGCTTGGCATTGATGGACTGTAGGCTTGTATCTAGTAGAGTGGTTGTATAGTGGGCTCTGCCAGCTTGGCATTGTAGCCTCTCCACAGGACAGTTTAACATGCTGCACTTTCGCTGTCTCAGCTCAACATCATCCTCTTTCCAGGGACAATCACCTGCAGAGTGACACATTGTCTGTCTCTCTCTTTCTCTCACACACACACACACACACACGACACAAATTTTACTTCTATTTTACTGTGTCCCGAAAATGTTGCACCAATAAAAATATATATTTGACCTAATCCTTGAAGTTAATAATGTTCCAGAAGGACTTTTTTACCTGCTGTCCTCCATGACAGATATCCATGTCAAATATTTAATTAACAAAAATATAATTAAAGCAGTTTTCCACAAAAATCCAATTAACACAATATAACTCCACCAACTGGCTTTCCCGAGCATGGTATGCATTAGGATTGTATTATGTAGAGCATATCCAGTCAGAATCTGAGCAGCAATTTCTGTGGCTACAGGTAATAAAGCTCCTACATACTATGTAACGCCTCACTCCAATAAAAATAGCCTTTTGGTTTTGCAGCAATGTCATTTCTCCTGGTCAGTACAAAAGGGCCATTGTTCCTGTACTCTGCATGCCAGGTTGAAAACTGACTGTGTGGTTGGTCCAACTGTGTGGTTGGTCCAGTATGAAATGGGCATAGTTTAGGTCTCTTCCGGTCTCCAGCCACGATATGCGTGCTGTTCTGTATCATTATTAGCCAGCCAGACAGATTCTAGCATGTTAATTTAAGCCCCTGAAATGGAATACATTAAAGTAATTTGCTGAAGCCGGAGAGAGCATACAGGCTCTTTATTTTAACCAGTCTGCAAGATGCAAATTTGAATTAATAATCCAGAAAATTGTTAGCTACTACTTCAGTTGCTCAGGCTTCCAATATTGACTTTCCTTTCCATGCCCTTATCCTCCCTCTCTCCTCTCTTCCGCTCCTCTAACACATTCTCTCTTCTTGGCCTCGGTAGGTCTTCATTAGCAGGAAATAGTTATAGTTCTTCTGTGTCTTCAACCAGCATTGCCCAATGGTGGCCTAATGATAGGGAGACTCATCATATCGACCTAAGCCGGGGCACCAGTTACCTAACCAAACTACAAATCGTCCTGCCAAACTTACTGCCACCAAAATATGCTCTAATATTCATAAAGAATGCTGAGTGCCAGGGTTGCTTGGGTAATGACTGGGGCTGTCACACACATAGCTTGGGGGGGGGTCTCTTTTGCATAGCAAAAGAGACCTACAATGCATCTGATGGTAATTTATTCAAAGTACAGTTCAATATCAGGTGCCACCCCTCCACACCCCATCGTCTTGTCCCTCATTGCATTAATGTAGCAGGGCCCACATTCATAACTGTCAAGAACCTGTTCATCTGGACCATGGTTTTATTTTGTCAAATACAGAAAATGCTTTTTTCAGTGAGGAGAGAAGAGGGGAGAGTACAGAGGGGCACTGATCTCATTTATTTTGACACCTACTTATGATGATATATTTTTTTGGGGAAATGGGGTGGTTGGAGGGAGAAGGGGAGTCAGTAAAGGATAATGCTTAGATGGGTTGAAGTTGTATGTCTCCTCTTCTGTAGTGCCCCTGAATGAGATATGAAGGTGTACAATGTTCATACTCAGACAGATGTACATATTCACGAACGCTGTGTTTGCCATGACGAATGAACATTGTAATTCAATAACCACAGAAGTGAATGAGGGCTGGGAAGTAGGAATACTCAAAGGAGAAAGGGTAGTATTGTGTGTACTTGTGTTCTCACGTTCATGCCAACTGTGTGCATGAACCTGCCAATCAGTGCTGTTAAAAGGTTCAGATAATACCATGGCATTAAACTTATCAACTGATGTATAAAAAGACAATGAATCAATCTGCTTATTCCTATTTGAACTATGATGTACAATTCTTGCTACACAAGAAATGCTCAATATACTGTATGGGGCATTGAGCTGTTAGCCCTAGCTCTGCCATTAGGAAATACAATCAATAGATCCTCTCTTTTGGTAATGTTGGTAATGTAATGAGTTTTTGGAGTCCGGTCCCAGAGTGGTGTTTGAGATATTAAATTGTCTGTTTTTAGATGCATCTAAAGTATTTTTTTTTTATTAATAAATAAAATATTCTTACTGTACATTTGCACATGTTCTCTGTTCAGAAACACATTTGTGTTGGATTGTAGCTGCTACATATAGTGGTTAAATAATAGAGAACCTATTCGAATCAGAGGAGCACAGTTGTCTTTCGGTGAATGTTCCATTACATCGTCTCAACATATAAATGGTTGCTCACCGTTATGTGCATGGGGTCTACCTAGAACAATGCATTCATTCTGCAACCCAGAGGTCACTATCATGACACACCTTAAGCCCAATGGCTAATTACACTGTCACAAGTTTTGACAGTGTAATTCACTGTCACAAGCTTTGACATGATTTCCTGCGTACAAAAATGTCTGTCTCAATGAAATGAAGAGCGTCTTTAGTAATCATTTGCATTACGCGAAGCAATATAATTTTCATTACATTGTTTTGTTGTTGAGAACAAGCTGTTTCACTCATAATCGTATGTAGGCTATATTAAAACAAGATTGCCATAATCGGCATTCTACATGTAATCTTGAAATTGTTCCCTTTCTACATGAAGTTGGAAAAAAGCTGGAAAACAACTTGTAGGCATACTGATATTCTAACCATCCACATGGACTGTTCTCTACATTCGATAGGAGCAACTCCTCCAACACGATTCGTTCCACTCAATTTTTTCCCGAATATTTCAAGACAACTTGCAGCGAACAGATACTGCAAAGAACCTCTTAAATTCTTGAGTAGATAAATTGGTTCACGATTGCGGTCCTTCCGTAATTCTCCGACGCTATAAAGGCCTTTTTTCCAATATACACTGCTCAAAAAAATTAAGGGAACACGTAATCATCACAGTATAACACCAACTCCAAGAGAGTTAAACTTCAGAGATATCAATCTGTCTAGTTAGGAAGCATAAGCGATTGTGAATCAATGTGACCTGGTTTGGTGCAAATGAAAGTGACAACAGGTGCACTGGAGTGGCAACAGCAAGACAACCCCCAAAAAGGGAATGATTTTGTAGGTGGTGGCCACAGACAATTGCTCACTCCTTATTCTTCTTGAATAATTCTTCTCTAGTTTTGCGTTTTGCTAGTGTCCTTGTCACTGTTGGCAGCGTGAGCTGATACCAGCAGCCCATTTAGGTTGCACAGGTAGTCCAGTTCCTCCAGGATGGTACATCCATACATGCCGTTGCAAGAAGGTTTTGCTGGGTCTCCCAGTACAGTCTCAAGGGCATGGAGGAGATACCAGGAGATGGGCCATTACACGAGGAGAGCTGGACAGGGCCGTAGAAGGGCATCAACCCTGCAGGAGGACCGGTATCTGCTCCTTCATGTGAGGAGGAATAGTAGGAGCACTGCCAGAGCCCTACAAAATGACCTCCAGCAGGCTACTGGTGTGCATGTTTTCTGACCAAACTGTCAGAAACAGACTCCATGAGGGTAGCATGAGGGCCCGACGTCCTCTAGTGGGGCCTGTGCTCACAGCCCAGCACCGTGCAGCTCGATTGGCATTCATCAGAGAACACCAGAATTAGCAGGTCCGCCATTGGCGCCCCGTTCTCTTCACAGATGAGAGCAGGTTCACACTGAGCACATGTGACAGATGTGAAAGAGTCTGGAGACACCATGGTGAACGTTATGTTGCCTGCAACATCATCCAGCATGCTGGCAGTCTGCGTTAGTGATGGTCTGGGGAGGCACATCCTTGGAGGGTTGCACAGACCTCCACATGCTAGCCAACGGTACCCTTACTGCTGTTAGGTACTGGGATAAAATCCCCCCATCGTTAGACCTTATTGCTGTTGCAGTGGGCCATGGGTTCCTCCTGGTGCAGGACAATGCCCGGCCTCATGTGGCCAGAGTGTGTAGGCATTAATGCCATTGACTGGCCCTCACGTTCCCCAGACCTGAATCCAATTGAGAACCTCTGGGACATTATGTATTGGTGCATCCGACGCCGCCAAGTAGCGACACAAACTGTCCAGGAGCTCACTGATGCCCTGATCCAAGTCTGGGAGGAGATCCACTAGGAAATCATGCGTCGCCTCATCAGGAGAATGCCCAAACATTGTCGGCAGTGCATACAGGCATGTGGGGGGCATACACACTACTGACTCACATTATTGTGTTGCCATGATGAAATTCACACAAGTTGGAACAGGCTGTGATTTCACTTGTTTACTTTGATTTTCGGTGTGAGTTTGAATCCAGACCTCAATCGGTTGGTCATTTTGGTTTCCACTGACTGTTGTTACATCATGTAGTTCTCAACAAATTACACAATGTACAGTAAAGATTTTGATCTTTAATATATTTAGTTCATCGAGACCAAATGTGTGATTTAAGTGTGCCCTAATTTTTCTGAGCAGTGTATATTGCGCTATATCCACGATCTGGATACACCAAATGCAAAGAGGGACTGATCAAAAACCAATAGAAAGGTGATGTAGAAATTAGGCATGTTCCGCCAGTCAATACATGAACTCCAAAAGTCTGACAGGCTACTGAAATGTAATCGATTATAAAATTACGCGTGCGCTTGCGTATCAATGAATACAAACACAATCCCGCCTCATAAAGTTGCCCATGATTCACATTCTCCAATTTTCTGCACTTCAAGTTCCGTCTGTGGTTAGCAACTGTTACGTCTGTTATCTTGCTCGCGTTTTTATAGTAAAGTTTTCATTGCATCTTGGCTCCACTGAACTCTGCAATTTTACTGTCCATCTCAGGTCTTATCCATTAGGCTGTTGTCGTGTTGTGGTTTGGAATGGGTCGATTATGGTGTCCACACAGGTTTGCTTTTGCCTGGTTTTGTCCATGCTCATGTGTTGCTCTAACCAGCCCTTGTCTGGCTGCTGCAACCCTTGCCTGTCTTCGCTTGTGTGACCACTGTCACCAGCTGTATCTGGCTACTCACAGTGGTAGGGTTTTCTTTCTGTGGAAGTCGGGCACGAGCCACTCTGCCACACTTGTTTGTCGGCTTCATACGCTTTCTGTAACCTGCCACCAGTCCCAGGCTCGGCTGTGTAAAGAGTTTGATTCATTTCGCGAGTAATACTCTCCGGTACACTACCTCTTTTACATGCTCGGAGTTAAGAAGTTGTCATTGACGGAAGTTGAGTCTTGTTCTGGATTTTCATATTTTCAAAAGTTTTTGCATACTCTCAAATTCAGACCGCTCACAGTGCATTTGACACCAGTCAATTCATGCATGCATTGTTTTTCCCGTCAATGTCTCCTCAAACCGTTTCCAGGTGGTCGAAGGAGCCAAATGTCCCCTGAAACCTAGATCAGTCATGTGAAAAAGTTGTCTTTTTAAAACACAAATGGACATAGAAGTGTAATCTTCACTTCAATATTTTTGACAGATGAAGGTAGCTTTGAATTAAAATAAAACAATTGAGTCAGTATCAGTCTCATTCACTGAGTAG
Source organism: Esox masquinongy (assembly GCA_016801175.1). Lineage (NCBI taxonomy): Eukaryota > Metazoa > Chordata > Actinopteri > Esociformes > Esocidae > Esox > Esox masquinongy. Next base: position 49,111 of record JACXGI010002647.1, read on the forward strand.
GAGGAATTTTTGCCCACTCTTCTTTACAGTATTTCTAAAACTATATTCAAGGATTTTCTTGCAGGCATGGCCTACTTCCCCACAAAATTTAGTAGGATTAAGACATGGTTTTTGACTCTGTCATTCCATAGCCCCTCATGTCTTCTTTATGGGCCATTCTATTTTTGCAAGATTCATGTTCGGTTCAGCTTGAGCTTTTTGACAGACAGTCTCACATTCTCCTCAAGAATTCTCTGGTAGAGAATGGAATTTATGTTTGACTCAGTGATGGCAAGTTGGTCAGGCCCTGAGGCAGCAAATCAGCCCCAAACCATACTGTCGCCACCTACATGTTTTACATTTGATATGAGGTTATTGTGTTTAAAGTGTTCAGTTTTCACCAAACAATTCCACCTTTGACTCATCTGTCCAGAGCACATTGTCTAGCTAACGCCAGTGTCTTGATCATTTCTTTCGAGTCTTTTCCCTTTTGAGTTCCCATTTAGGCCAGGTGTGTGCCATCTCTTTTTGGCAGTTGAAACATTGTCATTGACTGTGGGAATAGAGGTTTGTAAATCTCTTAATGTTACCCTGGTGTCCTTAGAGACTTCAATGAGCACCTTTCAGTGAGCTCTTGGGCAGAAGTTGGTTGAATGATCTGTCTTATACACTGCGTGCACAATTATTAGACAAATCGTATTCCTCAAGATTTATTTTATTGTTGAACAAACACAATGCTCTCAGTCAATCCAGAATATCATTAAACCTCAAACCTGAATGTTTAAGAAAGGAAAAATTAGTTTTGATCTTTCTCAGGGAATACATAAGTATGCACAGTTATTAGGCAACAATTAGTGTGCAGAATTTTTAGGCAACTAAATTACAAAAATAATTTCTCCAACTCAATTGTTTGTTCTCACTTTTTAGAGTAAGTGCAACAAATAAGTAACACAAAATGAAAATTAAATAAGATTTCTGGCCTTTCAAAAATATTCTGTACCCGATATACAGTGAGGGAAAAAAGTATTTGATCCCCTGCTGATTTTGTATGTTTGCCCACTGACAAAGATATGATCAGTCTATAATTTTAATGGTAGGTTTATTTGAACAATGAGACAGAATAACGAAAATAACAAACAAATCCAGAAAAACGCATGTCAAAAAGGTTATAAATTGATTTGCATTTTAATGAGTGAAATAAGTATTCGACCCCTCTGCAAAACATGACTTAGTACTTGGTGGCAAAACCCTTGGCAATCACTGAGGTCAGACGTTTCTTGTAGTTGGCCACCAGGTTTGCACACATCTCAAGAGGGATTTTGTCCCACTCCTCTTTGCAGATCTTCTCCAAGTCATTAAGGTTGCGAGGCTGACGTTTGGCAACTCGAACCTTCAGCTCCCTCCACAGATTTTCTATGGCATTAAGGTCTGGAGACTGGCTAGGCCACTCCAGAACCTTAATGTGCTTCTTCTTGAGCCACTCCTTTGTTGCCTTGGCTGTGTGTTTTGGGTCATTGTCGTGCTGGAATACCCATCCATGACCCATTTTCAATGCCCTGGCTGAGGGAAGGAGGTTCTCACCCAAGATTTGACGGTACATGGCCCTTTGATTCGGTGAAATTGTCCTGTCCCCTTAGCAGAAAAGCACCCCCAAAGCATAATGTTTCCACCTCCATGTTTGACGGCAGAGATGGTGTTCTTGGGGTCATAGGCAGCATTCCTCCTCCTCCAAACACAGCGAGTTGAGTTGATGCCAAAGAGCTCGATTTTGGTCTCATCTGACCACAGCACTTTCACCGAGTTCTCACTCTGAATCATTCAGATGTTCATTGGCAAACTTCAGACGGGCCTGTACATGTGCTTTCTTGTGCAGGGAACCTTGCAGGCACTGCAGGATTTCAGTCCTTCAAGGCGTAGTGTGTTACCAATTGTTTTCTTGGTGACTATGGTCCCAGCTGCCTTGAGATCATTGACAAGATCCTCCCGCGTAGTTCTGGGCTGATTCCTCACCGTTCTCATGATCTCATGATCATGCGAATAATTGCATCAACTGTTGTCACCTTCTCACCAAGCTGCTTGGCGATGGTCTTGTAGCCCATTCCAGGCTTGTGTAGGTCTACAATCTTGTCCCTGACATCCTTGGACAGCTCTTTGGACTTTGCCATGGTGGAGAGTTTGGAATCTGACTGATTGATTGCTTCTGTGGACAGGTGTCTTTTATACAGGTAACAAGATGAGATTAGGAGCACGCCCTTTAAGAGTGTGCTCCTAATCTCAGCTCGTTACCTGTATAAAAGACACCTCGGAGCCAGAAATCTTTCTGATTGAGAGGGGATCAAATACTTATTTCATTAATTAAAATGCAAATCAATGTATAAAATTTTTTACATGCGTTTTTCTGGATTTTTTTGTTGTTATTCTGTCTCTCACTGTTCAAATAAACCTACCATTAAAATTATAGACTGATCATTTCTTTGTCAGTAGGCAAACGTACAAAATCAGCAGGGGATCAAATACATTTTTCCCTCACTGTAGCCACCCATCTTTACAATAACTGCCATTAGCCTTCCATCCATGCAGTCTGTCAGTTTCTTGATCTGTTCACGATCAACTTTCGCTGAAGCAGCAACTACAGCCTCCCAAATGCTGTGCAAAGAGGTGTATTGTCTTCCTTGACTTTGAATCTCACGTTTGAGAAGTCGCTTGTGTAGTGTGTGCCCAGGTCACCAACCAGCCCCGCACTCTCTGGGGCACGTAGGTCTTGTCCAGGGGGCATGTTGGTGTTGCGGGGTCCCATCTCCCCGCCCATTGGCTGTCCATGTCAATGTCCCAGGAGACGGGACCCACAATGCAGGAGGCGGGCGGGATGGGCGTGTCCCTGGGCAGTTCTGCCCCCCAGTCGTGTAGGTGGGAGTGTGCGTCCGCCCTGACATTCTTCGTACCTGGTTGGTACATCAGGGTGAACTGGAAGCGCTCAAAGAACAGGGTCCATCTGGCCTAGCAGGAGTTGAAGCGCCGCGCAGCCCTGGCGTGTTCTAGGTTCCGGTGGTCTGTCAGGACTGTAAAATGGCTCCTGGGCACCCTCGAGCCGGTGTCTCCTCTCCTCCAGTGCCAACTTCACCACCAGTAGCTCACGGTCACCCATGTCATAGTTCCTCTCTGCAGCATTTTTTTCCTGAAGAAGTACGCACAGGGGTGGAGCCTGGAAGGAGTACCGTGCTGCTGGAAGAGGACCGCCCCCAACCCGACCTCGGATGCATCCACCTCGACCGTGAAGGGCTTTAGCGGGTCCGGATGGCGCAGCAGGGGAGCGGTGGTGAATCTGCCCTTCAGGTCGAAGAAGGCCTTCTCTGCCTCCGGGGTCCAGTGGACGCGCTGTGGTTGGCCTTTCAGCAGCGACGTGAGTGGCGTGGCGATGGTGCTGAATCCCCTGAAGAACCAGTTGTACAAGTTGGTGAATTCGAGGAAGGCCTGTAGTTCCTTGATGGTCTTCGGGACTGGCCGTGACCTCACCGCCTCCACCTTTAGCTCCTCCATCTGGATGCCCTCCGGAGCGATGCGGTATCCCAGGAAGGAGACGGTGGGCTGATGGAATGTGCACTTTTTGCCATTGACTTAGAGCTGATGGTCGAGCAGATTGTTGTAGCACAGCATGGATGTGGGCCACATGCCCTCGTCCATATTTGGCATGACCAAATACTCATAGTGGCCCGATGCCGTGCTGAAGGCTGCCTTCCACTCGTCCCCGTCCCAGATCCGCACTAGGTTGTAGGCACTCCAGCTGTCAAGTTTAGTGAAGCGCCCCCCCCTCAGCTGCTCGAAGGCCGATGGGACGAGGGGCATTGTGTACCTGTACTTGTTTGTGATGTTGTTCAGCCCACGGTAGTCAATACAGGGCCGAAGCTCCCCGTCCTTCTTGACGAAGAAGAAGCTCGCTGAAGCAGGGGAGGTGGAGTGGCGGATGTGTCCCTGTTCCAGCGTTTCCCTGATGTAGGTCTCCATGGCGTTGTTTTCGGCCACCGAGAGAGGGTAGATTCGGGGGGGTACGGCTTCTAGTATGAGGTCTGTGGTGCGGTCATAGGGACGGTGAGGACGGAGACACCTGGCTTTCTCGCTGGAAAACATCTCGCCTAAGTCCGTGTACTCTGTTGAGATGTTGGCTGAGAGGGGGCCCTCCAGGCTCTCCACTGACGTAGCTCCACACGTGATGGACAGACAGGTCTTCCGACACTGCAGTGACCATCCCAGGATCTTCCGCATACTCCAGGCAATGTTGGGGTTGTGTTTCTGGAGCCACAGAAGACCCAGGATGATAGGGTGTATGGACGACGTCATCACCAGTAATTCCAGTCTCTCTCGATGGCAGCTGTTGATGGTGAGAGTGAGCGGGCGGGTCACGTGGGTAATGGACCCCATGGCACGGCCATCTAAAGCCTGGATGGGCATCGAGGACCTCAAATGGCGCAACGGCAGCCCGAGAGCAGAGACCAGGGAACGGTCAATGCAGCTCCCCACAACTCCGGAGTCAATCAGGGCTGTAGATGTATGAGAGGGAAAGCCACCAGACAGCACCACAGAGCTACAGAAAGGGTTTGCTATATTATGTATGCGCAAGGCACCTACTGTGCCAATCTGCGCTGCCTGGTTACTCACCCCCTTCCTGCCCTGCACCTGGGTCAAGGCACTCCCCTTCTGGAAGTGCCCCTTCTCACCTGCAGAACAGACACAGACTCCGCTGACTCCGTCGTTCTCTCTCCTCTGCGGTGAGCCTCGTAATTCCCAGTTTCATGGACTCAGGTTCCGGTTGATAGATATTGGGCATGAAAAGTAATTGAATTAAGCTTGACACAACGTATGAGAGTCCTAACTATCTCTGTACGAAGGACACTAGGTAGGAAATGTGATGCCCCATTATTGATGGGTCCCACACACTCTGTCCATACCACCTGCTTGGAACTGTGTATGTGACTGTCATAGGACTCTCTGAATAGACCCTTGGGTCATAGGTTGGAATACACCATACAAGGGTATTTTGTAGGATAAACCTTTCTTATAATAGTCTGTGTAATGGTTGGCTATGAACACTGACTGCCTCCTATGTGTCCTGGCATAAAAGACTGTGTTAACTTTGTAATCATTGGAGAATATGTAAGCACTATGGAAGATCAAAATTTTTGACTCATGCTCATTAAAGATTCTCCCCTGACTTGTTTGTTTAAAGACTGTTCATGGATCAAAAGTGGACAGAAGCTAACATGGTGCCACAACCCGAATGGATAGGTTTTACTGATTTTACTGAAAATACTGTAGTGCTAAGGGCCTCATTTTGCAATCGCAAGGAAGCAGTATTGGTTGCTGAAAACAACTGAACAGTGAGTCGTAAAACTACACCATTAAACGAAAGTATTCTTACAGCATGGTGTTGTGAGTACGGATAGTTGGAATTTGCACTCTGATGTGAGTCAAACCACACTATCTGAAATAACAAGTCAGTTTAAAGAGCATGAGTATCCAGATTAACACATCTGGAACAAGAAGCCCTAGAATCTTTGTGTTTTAGGCTATGGAAACCTGTGGTGATGACATGTATGACCTACGATGACACTGAAAGATGTGTTCTTATTCTTAGTCCAAAGATTCCACAGGAAAAACTAAGTCCTTTTAGGCCACTCTTTAGTGTGAATCTTCGTTAATCATCTAGAAGTCCTTGCTAGGTGGATAGCAGGTTGACACGTGAAATAGTAATAATAAAAATCTTGTACAAGTAACGTGCTTTAATTAAACTACAACGTGTTAAAAACGGGGACTGCAGCCCTGATGTTGTAATTTAGAAAATGGCAAAATCATTGGCTGAGGACATCAAAAAGAACTTGAAAATAGATGAATGTCGCCAAGAGAATTCAAAAATATGCCATTGTTCCAGAAGAAGATTTTTTGAGTTTTTTTTGATATACAGAAAACATGAGAAGAAATTCGAAGAATACGTGATGAATTACAAAAACACGTTGGTCGTTGATTGTGTTATCAGAAATTCAAAAATGGAATGAAAAATTCCTCAAAGATGGTCTTGAAAGATCTTTGAAGGTGAAAGAAAGTGTTGGGACGTCGGCTGAACAAATGGCTGAGTTGGATAAGTTAACAAAAGACTTGAAAAGTTGAAAAAAGGACTTGAAAAGTTGAAAAAGGAACTGGAAATGTTGAAAACAGGAAAAATATCTAAAGACACTCAAAGCTCATTGAAAAAGAAACCAGGATCATGTCACTATTGTGGCATCTCTGGTCATTGGCAGAATGAATGGGGCAAGAAGAATAAGAACCAAAGGAAAAAGCCAGGATGGACAGACAGTTGGAACACAAGACATTCTGCCCACATGCCAAGCAGCGGCAAAGATCTCCCATGTAAAGATCTCCCATGTATGGGATCCAGGAATCAAAGATGGGGGATTTCCTGGCGATACCTGGAACTGACGGGAGCTTGAATAATCATTGATTGCGAGTTCTACATGTATTTCCAAAAATGTATCATACCTAAACATTGAATATGGCTGGAACTTATTGAGGAAACCTGATCACTTCCCTTGATAATAACCAAGCTTATCCAATTGAATATTAATTTGAAAAGCACTTTGATGGTGAATAACATGTTTTAGTAGGCACTCAAGAAATAGCCTGTTTCGTTTTGTCATGTTTGATGTCAGCAGGGCCCGTAGGTTTTTACAAAAGGTGGTCTGTCCATCAAGTTGGAATGTGTGTGTTCTCTCTCTATGTCTTGTCACAGGATGACTGGTGAGAGGGAAACAATACACAGAGGGTAATCATTTTTTTGAAGTTAAGTAAAACACATGGCTTTCCATGTGCAGTGAATATGATTCTAATATATGTAATAATTTGGTTTTAGACAAAAGATTGAGATTATAGTCTTATGTGAAATTATAGCAAAAAAAAATTTAGAAGACAGCCAAAAGCGAGTTTATCCCCTACAACAAAATTAAATATTTTATTTTAAATGCTGAATTGGCTTTGGTTAACTAAGAATGTTTTTTATTTGTTTGTTTTTTGTGTTTCTCTAGTCACTGAGATGACATTTGTGTTTTAAAGAACAAGTTAGTTACTTGTCTCAGTTCTAAAAAGGTTGACTGACAAAAATAGTCTCACCTTGGGTTCAAAGAGCAGCACAGGTTGCTTGAGCCAATTGCCCCCATACACTGCCCTGGGTTAGAAGAAGAGAGACTTAATTGGGTGGTCATATCTGTTTTTAGTTTAGTCATAATTTTTATGAATGTTTTGGAATTTCCACAATAACGTTTAGTTACTGTGTAGATCTGGGAGCATACTTTACACCGTCAAAAGCATTGGATAGGATAGAATTTAAACCTTTGGTTAACATATAATGTCAATTAAGTTGAAGAAAAATAACATCTTCCAACAGACATGGTCAAAATGTGCATTAAAGTTATAATTTAGTGTTTGGCTGACCGAAACTATTTAAGAATAAAATTACAAATGAAACAGTTGGAAAATGTCCCTACAATTTAGGAGGTTAGTCAAGATGTTATGTTTGTGTTTCTCATGAAGTAGTTGGCCCATAACCTTTAAAAATGCTAAATTTAGGTGCTGATAATACAGTCGCCCTGGTGGTTGCACTAGGTAAACCACTGTAATATGGGCTGGAGTTTCTTCTCCCTTCCAATAATAGTTAAACATCTTTTCCCCTAGAAGTCAATCCGTTTATTTAGTTAGTTATGTGCCACCAAACTACTGGAGGTTATAAATACATGATAGCCAATTTCATTGACCTGTGGGGAGGTACTGAAGTGACATCAACTTTAAGAGCTGTTTTGCATTAAAATAAATTTGTCATTGGGTTATACGGTTTATGATTCCTTCACACAAGTGACCATGCTGACCATTTGATATTTTTGATTGTTTTTCTTCGACATGTTCTCTTTGATTTTGTTGTTTTTGATGAATATACAATATGCAGCTCCTTATCGAATGGATTCTAGATCCATCCCTATTACCAATTCTCTATTTTTCATGTCCATCCTGTAATGATGGCCAGTGCGGGTTCAGGATGGCGCCTCCTGTGGCTGTATTTGTCATTGTTCTGCCTTCACTCATGGTGTCACTTTCTATTGTCTTAATGAAGTGAAGGCAGGGGGGATGTATGATATGATAATTGATTATGATTGGAAAGAGTTGAGCTTAGGGCTCAAAGCAAATCAAATTGGTACTTATAAAGAGTTACATGAAAAATTAGATTTTCTGTTTGCATAGTTATAACAGAGCATTGGCATCTTTTATGTTTTACATCTTCCAATCACAGGATTTGTTTTTAATTTGTTTATTTGAAAATTGTTTTGTTTGATGTAAGGTCTAACATTTTAATGGTGGAATAGCATAGATGTCACCATTTTTGATTTGGCTAAAGCAATGTCAAGTCTGATCAGACAACGGAATCTCATTCTACTGCCAGGTGCTATCAGACATAAAAATAGCACAAGGAATGAAACATCAACCAAGCCAGTTCTGGATGGAAAAGGAAATTTGACAGAGTATTATGGAAACTTGACTTAATGGGGTGTAAGCTTCACTCTAACGATGGAACCAGGTAGAGGACTACATATGATCACCACCCAAACATTGGTAATTGATACTTTTGTTGTGAAGTTGCTTAATAGTCATAATTACAACAATTATCCTGATATGTTTAATAGTGCCATATTCCTTTTCAAAGGTAGAAACTGTCACTAGTACATTAATTGGAGTTGAGTGTTGTGTTACGTTCAGGATACGTTGAGTTGTTAGTATGATGTTGATGCATGAGTCATGATATGGACAAGGGGGGACATTGATTGTTTAAAGGGTTTATTGGGGGAATGAATTATGCATTTCATTAATATGTCATGTTAGGTCTGTTTCTGATGCACACAGGTTAGATTGATAATAGCCTGAGACTTGATGTGTATGGTAAAGATCGATCACCATGGTCACTACAACTGCAATGTCATACAGTGCTATATGTCTGTCAGAGCAATGTGTGTCCATTGCATCTTATTTTCATTTCATTTAAGGAATGATAAAGCCTCATAGGCCAGATAATCCTTTTTATTATTTTTCTTTACTGTTTTTTTAACAGAAGTGTTTGTTAGGAATTGGATTGTACTTTTATTTTGCTAGTTTTATCAACATGTAATGATTATTTGTTACATGTGTGAAGGGGGACTGATAGATATTGGGCATGAAAAGTAATTAAATTAAGCTTGACACAATGTATGAAAGTACTAACTATCTCTGTACGAAAGACATGAGGTTGGAAATGTGATGCCCCATTACTGATGGGTCCCATACCACCTGCTAGGAACTGTGTATGTGACTGTCATAGGACTCTCTGAATAAACCCTTGGGTTATAGGTTGGAATACACCATACAAGGGTATTTTGTAGGATAAACATTTCTTATAATAGTCTGTGTAATGGTTGGCAATGAACACAGACCACCTCCTATGTGTCCTGGCATAAAAGACTGTGTTAACTTTGTAATCATTGGAGAACATGGAAGAACTATGGAAGATCAACATTTTTGACTCATGCTCATTAAAGATTCTCCCCTGACTTGTTTGTTTAAAGACTCTGTTCATGGATCAAAAGTGGACAGAAGCTAACACGGCTCACCCCGACAGGGGGAGGGATGTGCGCGGCACGCCAAATGGTCACGGTCCCGAAGCTGCCCGTCGATGGCAATGGCCCGGGCGATGTAGATGTCCAGTGGCATGGAATTGCTGACACACGCCAGCTTCATTTGAACCTCAGTTCGCAGTCTCCTGCGAAAAGTGTTCCGTAGAGCCAGCTCGTTCCAGCCACTGGACGCCGCCACCGTCCAGAATGACAGGGTGTACTCCGAGGCCGTGCTTGTTCCCTGCCTAAGGCGCATAAGTCGCTCGCCCCCATCCCGCCCCTCTGCAGGATGGTCAAACACGGCTCGGAACTGAGCGATGAAACCGGGAAATTAGCTCAATTCCTCAGACCCGCTGTCCCATAACGCCGTTACCCATTCGAGGGTGTGTCCAGTTAAGAGGGTGATTATCATGGTCACCTTTTCATAATCTGTCAGGCAAGGCTCTCCGGAGATCACTTACCTGGCCGCTGTAACGGGTCTGGGGTTTGGGGTGCCAGACAGGCAAAAGCCTGCCAGAGATCAGTTCCACCAATCTCCTTTTTAAGTGGATATGTGTGTCATGTCAGTACAGAACCCTACAAAGGATGTCTCTAACCCTTAGAATATCTCCTAAAACAATTAATATAGGACAATCAAGCCAAAAACAACAATACAACTTGCAAAAGGAATAACTATTATTACCATATTATTTCAGATCCAAATACATTACACACAATACGCCCACCCAACTTCACCTTGTAGACAATTCTACATCAGTGTCAAAAAGATTACAATAACCACCCCACTGAATTATAACCATAAGGATTTTTTTAAATAACATAATATCAGATTTTACTTAATCAACAGGTACAAGGAAGCCTAACCAAAACAATCCTATTTGGTCCTGTTTAATATACATTTCTGGAATTCTTGAATTCCTCTAGATTGCATTTCCGTTCCAATGGTATAAGTTCATCAGTTCATCTTCCTTTTGGTAACTCCTATTTATTCCGATGCCTGATTAATCCCCGCACTGAGGTCTGTCAGTCATCATCTTCATCCGCTTATCCGGTATCGGGTCGCGGGGGCAGCAGCTCCAGCAGGGGACCCCAAACTTCCCTTTCCCGAGCCATATTTGCCAGCTCTGACTGGGGGATCCCGAGGCGTTCCCAGGCCAGTGTCGAAATATAATCTCTCCACCTAGTCCTGGGCCTACCTCGAGGTCTCCTCCCAGCTGGACGTGCCTGGAACACCTCCCTAGGGAGACGTCCTGGGGGCATCCTTACCAGATGCCCGAACCACCTCAACTGTCCCCTTTCTATGCAAAGGAGCAGCGGCTCTACTCCGAGTTCCTCACGGATGACTGAGCTTCTCACCCTATCTCTAAGGGAGACGCCAGCCACCCTTCTGAGAAAACCCATTTCAGCCGATTGTACTTGCGATCTAGTTCTTTCGGTCATGACCCAGCCTTCATGACCATAGGTGAGGGTAGGAACGAAAATTGACCAGTATATCAAGAGCTTTGCCTTCCGGCTCAGCTCTCTTTTCGTCACAACGGTGCGGTAAAGCGAATGCAATACCGCCCCCGCTGCTCCGATTCTCCGGCCAAGCTCCCGCTCCATTGTCCCCTCACTCACGAACAAGACCCCGAGATACTTGAACTCCTTTACTTGGGGTAACGCCTCATTCCCTACCCGGAGGAGGCACTCCATCGGTTTCCTGCTGAGAACCATGGCCTCAGATTTTGGGTTGCTAATCCTCATCCCAACCGCTTCACACTCGGCTGCAAACCGGTCCAGTGAGTGCTGAAGGTCACAGACCGATGATGCCATCAGGACCACATCATCCACAAAAAGCAGCAATGAGATCCCCAGCCCACCGAACTGCAACCCCTCCCCACCCCGATATCCTGTCCATGAAAGTTACAAACAGGATTGGTGACAAAGTGCAGCCCTGGCGGAGGCCAAGCCCCACATGGAACAAGTCCAACTTACTACCGAGAACCCGAACACAGCTCTCACTTTGGACGTAAAGGGATTGGATAGACCTCAGAAGGGACCTCCTCACCCCATACTCCCGCAGCACCTCCCACAGTATCTCTCGGGGGACCTGGTCATACGCCTTCTCCAGATCCACAAAACACATGTAGACTGGATGGGCATATTCCCAGGCCCCCTCCAGGATCCTTGCAAGAGTAAAGAGCTGGTCGGTTGTTCCGCGACCAGGACGGAATCCGCATTGTTCCTCTTCAATCTGAGGTTTGACTATCTACCGAACCCTCCTTTCCAGTACGTTTGAGTAGACTTTCCCAGGGAGGCTGAGAAGTGTGATACCCCTGTAATTGGCACACACCCTCTGGTCCCACTTTTTGAACAGGGGAACCACCACCCCGGTCCGCCACTCCTTTGGCACTGTCCCCGACTCCCACGCAATATTGAAGAGGCGTGTCATTCAAGACATCCCCTCCACACCCAAAGCTTTCAACATTTCTGGATGGATCTCA
>JACXGI010002648.1:0-70959 GCA_016801175.1 Esox masquinongy
ACCCTATAGAAAATCTATGGGGTATTGTGAAGAGGAAGATGCGATACGCCAGACCCAACAATGCAGAAGAGCTGAAGGCCACTATCAGAGCAACCTGGGCTCTCATAACACCTGAGCAGTGCCACAGTCTGATCGACTCCATGCCACGCCGCATTGCTGCAGTACTTCAGGCAAAAGGAGCCCCAACTAAGTATTGAGTGCTGTACATGCTCATACTTTTCATGTTCATACCTTTCAGTTGGCCAACATTTCTAAAAATCCTTTTTTTTCTATTGGTCTTAAGTAATATTCTAATTTTCTGAGATACTGAATTTTGGATTTTCATTAGTTGTCAGTTATAATCATCAAAATTAAAAGAAATAAATACTTGAAATATATCAGTCTGTGTGGAATGAATGTATACATTAAACAAGTTTCACTTTTTGAATGGAATTACTGAAATAAATCAACTTTTTGATGATATTCTAATTTTATGACCAGCACCTGTATACTGTAGAAGGATGTCATGTTGCCATATAGAAATAAAGATATTAAAATAAAAATGTAGGCTAAGTGTTACTGACTAAACATGAAATCAAGAATGATATACTGACTAGTCAAGACATGTTCAACTAATTGTCAGCCTCTTACATGTCTGGCAGCTCTTAAAGAAATGTGCGTTCATCTTTTGATGGTGCAATAATTTGTGCATTTGTGTCCAATCTATAGCACCAACTACACCTGGGTGGCCGAGCTATGGCCACAAAGTCGGCTTTGTGTCTATGTAGTTGGCAAATGAGGGGTCTGAAGAGGGCATTTATTGATGTAATATTCTACTGACAGATGACTTGAGATGTACAGAGTCCGTCTGCACTGCATAGCTGCATTTTCCCTGTGGCCAAGTAGCGTAGAGTTGTCACAACCTTGATGTCTGATGTTATTCGGTTGTTTCTGTTTGTAGGTAAAGTGACAACATCCCCGACTAGCTCTAATATGATCACAATACCCTCGCAATTAAGGCAATACTTTGTCTTAGTATCAGTATCATTAAATGTTTCTAAAACCTCGAACTGATTACAAGGTGGATTGCCGGCAGAAGCCATTTTAGGATTGTTTGTGACTTGGTCTTAGTGACTCATGAGTCCTCTTGACTACTCCTAACTTTTCCCATATTTTGGAGTTGGTTTTAGCACTAAAACGCTTTGTGAAATACTCTTAGGCCAAAAATTTAGGAGTCCTAAAGTTAGGACTGACACACCCATTTTTTTAAAGAGTTACTCCTAAATCACCAAGTTAGGAGTTACTTTTAGCCTTAAGATATCTTGTGAATACGGCCACTGAATTTCCATTTTAAAATGTCAGAGTGAAACAGACTACCTCCCCTCACTTTGTACCATCTAGATTACTACTAAGTAGGAGTTATCTGAGGCCAAGACTAACTCCGTACTAAAACATTAGCGCTTATTACTGACCAACTATGTAAAGCACATACTGATATTAAGTATGCAATATCCATCTCTCCATCTGCAGCTCCCGTGGAGCTGAACCCACTGGAGCATGAGTTACCTTGGAGCGCTCCAACTAGGCCCGATGCCCAAGGAACCGTGGCCGCGGAACCGGGGCCGCTCGGAGAGATGCAGTGCGGCACATTCAACCTGGTCACACTGGTGCCCATCTCCTTTTCTGTCAAAGCTAACGACATGGTCACCCTCTACCGGGCGAGGTCAAATAACAGAAACGTGATTCTACGAACTCTTAAGGGTAACACTGACACACTATTTACTATACTTCATTGGAGCTACTGAATGAACACTCATCCAGAATCACTGAAAGACAGTACAAAACCTGGCAGTAGGCACGAGAAACAAAATGGCTTATTCTGAGTAGTTATTTGAGGTGCAAGGTGATTTGTAGATCAGTGATTTACGCAGGTTTACTGAGTTGCATTCAGTCTCGACATGTAGGCCTACATTTGTCTCCCCGTTAGAGCCAGCTGACGCCAGTGAGCGCCAGTCCTTCCTGGGCTTTGCCTCCTTCCTGTCTGAGCTGGGGCCCCACCCCTTCCTGCCTGGCCTGTTGGGCGTGGTCTCTCTGCGTTCTCCCCTCATCATCGTGATGGAGGAACTGGAGCACAGGGATCTGCTGGGGTTCCTATGGCGGTGTCGACAGGTCTCATCTACATGACCGGATGGTTGGGTTGAGAGAAACGATAAAAAAACAAAAAAAGCCCAAATGGACTTGTCCACAGAGATATTATTCTTGCTAGATGTTTTGCTAGAGAGTATACTAACTAAACATAACACTGAGTTAGATCTCAAGTTAGCACCACGTTAACTTCAGGTCTACCTAGCTAATTCTTTTAACAAAATGATTTGTCGTCAATGGGAGGGTGATGATTCTACTTGTAAGTGGATCTTGTAAGTGGCCGGGCAAACGACACATCTCTACGACCCTTAAAGAGAGGGAAGTGAATATGGAAATGATCATTAGTGACAGTGTGAATACTTACGCTGTGTGAATACATTAGTGACAGTGTGAATACTTACGCTGTGTGAATACATTAGTGACAGTGTGAATACTTACGCTGTGTGAATACATTAGCGACAGTGTGAATACTTACGGTTCTCTTTGGCAGAGCACAGACAGGGAGCACCCATGTGACGTCACAGAGAAACACATCTTCATCATGGCTGGACAAGTGGCTTCGGCTCTGGTTAGTCTCTCTCACTTTGTCTTATCCATCAAGTGGTCCATTTACCTCTTTATGTTTACAACGAAAACAGAGTGCATGTGCTATTAAATATCAATCTAAAGATTTCCTAATTTTTATTTATTACTGTTCAAGCACACGGAGACCGCTGCTAATGTAGAAAAAAGGGCTTATGAACACGTTTGATTTTAACTTCTATCTATACGAAGAGGTGCTAGCAGGTCATGTGTTGTGAAAAAATCTATTCATCCTAGCCCAGCAGTACCTATGTTTGAATGTCCCATTATAGCCATTGTAAAGCCCAACATCCTCTCGGTGTATTCAGGAATACCTGCATGGTAGGAGCTGTATCCATGGTAACGTTGGAGCTCGGAGCGTGCTGGTCGGCCGAGGCCTGACGGCTAAGTTGTGGGGATTGGGTCCGGCTTACCGCAGGAAAACACAGGGGGGAAGCCCCGGAGGGCTGGAGGACTTTGAGATGAGAAAGTGGCAGGCCCCTGAAGTACTGGGCAGGAGATTTGTCAGTCAAAGCAGTGACATGTAAGTAGCCAATCTGAATGAAAGTAATCAATTGCGCACATTGCCTCCTCAAAAAATGCGTGACTCACTACTTCGTTCTCTCCAAAAATCATAACTCTTTGCAGCTGGTCTTTTGGTATCCTGCTCCATGAAATGGTCACATTAGGCAAGTGTGCTTGGGTTATTTTTTTGACTAAATAAGTCTACCATTACTGGTGTACTTAACTCAGATAACAGACCAAAAACTTTACTATACAATGTTAATCACATACACTATCATTATCTATTATCTTGTTATTTTGCAGGTGACCCACCATTCCCTAAAATCATGGCCAGCGATCTTCTTCAATTCCTACAGAGGGGGAAGACTCTGAAGAGAGCGGCTAATTGTTCCAACTCACTGTAAGAGTCCACTTTATGTAACAACCCGACGTGCCTGTACACGCGACACAGAACACGGCTGTAACAGTGTTGTAATAGTTCCATTGGTTACAATAGCTACTGTACCTTTTTCCAGGTATTCCATTATCAAGTCCTGCAGCCAGTTTGCGCCACACGAGCGCCCTGCATTGGCTGAGCTGATCCGGAAGCTCCAATCGGGAGAGAAAAGTGCCAACGATAAGACACTACTTCGGGTGCATGAGCCACTGGACATCGAGAAGTACATGCGTGAGGCGGGATATGGAGAGGCATACAATTACGCGGTTCTCTGACAGGCTCCTGGACTTATCTACGTTGTGTTGCTTTTCCCACATTATGATGAAGCCGACTGATGAAAAACTTTTTTTGTTGGACAAAGATCAAATGTGAAAATCAGAAAACTTGTTTATTTATAACGTTCTCTCTGTTATAAACAACAATAATATACATATATATATATATCTTATGTTTATTTTGTATTTAAAGTGTAATATATGTATATTTCTATATTTGTCTACTTTCTATATGTGAAATATCAAAGTGATTTTATCTTTTTTTTTTTTTTATGAAAATTCCTTGCTTGCTACTGGTTTTAAAGCCGGTGTCTTCAAAATCCATATCACTGAATGTCATTACAACACCTATCTCTCTTACTCACGTAAGCTGTGGTCACTCGCACTTTAACGCTTTAAAACAATCACAGTGACCTTAATCTGCCATGGTATTGAATAGAAATGGTGGAGTATCTCATCATAAATTACAAGTTAAGGTAACGTATTTGAGATTCAGCTGAAGTGATATTTTTATTATTTTGCGTTTGAGGGGATACCCCTGCCTAACAAATGTTTACATTGTTACGTTTAACTTCTCAGGCAGTAAAGCTCAGTTTACAGAGCGCTAGTCAATTCAGTTGCAAAATAAAAGCTGTGCCACTCCTCCACGTTGTCCTATAGTAGTTTATTTGGGTTTTTTTGCATGTTATTGAGCGTGCCTTGTCCAAGTTTAAAACGTAAACACACAATTAGCAGAGCCAGTATTCAGAAGATTATTGATCATTCATAATAGCCACAGTCACTGTAACAAGAGCCTTGGTTAGGAACGAGGAAGTGATGAGGAACACTAACAGGAAGACAACAGTCCAGGGTCATGTTTGTGCTGCAACAGAAAACAAAAATTAGCTTCTCTTATAGGACAAGTTCAGGTAGCTCTGAACCAGTTTCAGTCAACCACTTGCTCCCCTAATGAACATGAGCCTGTTGTCATTTTTTTCCTACTACTGTACATTTCGATGTGTGTAAAATGACAAAGATTTTACAAAAAAAATTAGCATTTTAAATAGACAGGAAGGCTAATGTAATCTAAAACCGGTTAGGAAAACTGCAGTAGCCTATGTGTAAGGTAACACTTGGATCGTGTTTCCCGGGACTTTGGAACTCCATAGATTATTGCTTCCACCTCACAGACATTTAAAAAGGACGTATTTTTCATTTCAATCCTGTGCAACAGTCGCCCTAATTGACCCTAATTTTATTGGATAGAAAAATGTCACCCTTTATTTTTCACCTTCCCTTAGGCAATACATTTGCTACTCTTCGGTGATGGTAGGCAAAGGCAATGTTTCATTGCGGAAAATGGCCGTACCATACACATGTGCACGTAAAAATAAGGATTGATATGAAACTTGTTTCCCCCCCCCACAGACTACTCCGTCCTAGTAATAATTTTTCAATCGTCGAAACTACCTAAAAAAAGGCCACAATTTCCACAGAGCAATAACGCGATGAATCTCTACAGTGTAAACAATGGCCGTCCAGCCAACAAAGGTCAATTTAAATATATAGGCAAATATTAAACACATTTAGGATCAGCCAGGCACTCACTCATTCACCGTCTCACTCAGGCACTACCTTTAAGGTACACGTCCTAAGGGCTAGAAGCCTAGCTTTTTTTTTATGCCCGTCAATGTCACACAAAACAAAGTCAAATCAACGGGGTTGATTTAAACTTCAACGGTTAGCCAAGTCTTTTAACAGCCATATGGTCACCTTTCCTCTCTATCCATCCTTTCTTCCCCTCCTTATGTTGGGTGTGGTTCAGTAGCACCCCTGTCTCCGATCGCCCGTCCTCTCAGTCCCTCAGGGTGTTGATGTGGGCGCAGATCTTGAGTGCGGGACCGAGCTTGATGTTCATGGCGGACATGAGATGCTCCTCTCGGAGCAGGAGCAGGGCCTGTCCGTCAATCTCCTGGGACAGGAACTGAGCTGCTAGCTCCTCACAACCTGGGAGATGAGAGTAAAGGGGCCCGGAGAAAGAGGGAGGGAAGAAAAAAGGGGGGAGGGGTGGAGAGGTAAGGAAGACAACAAGAGAGCATTAAAGCAGAGAGCAAGGCTACACATTAAAGCACAGTTAAGGCCCTGGAAACACAACGACAACGAACGGGGCTAAGTGGACCGTGTCCCAACCTTGCAGAGAGGAAATGAAATGAGACACTTCCTCCACACTCCACCGGGTGGGGCTGCCGGGCAGGAAATGGGGCGACGCCGAGCTCTCCAGACAGAGCGTGGGGGGGGGCTGGTGGCAGGAAGAGGAGGCCGGGGAGAGGGACATGGGATCGTCGTCGTCCTCCTCCTCCTCATCCTCCTCCTCCTCCTCATCCTCCTCGCAGCTGGAGACGTCGTCCGAGCGGCTGGATTCGGAGCGACACTGCGGACAGACAACCAGGGCTGGGTGAGCGGCGCGCACGTGTGTGTGACACAATATTGTCAATATGTGGAGTAGATTAAAGGTGTAGGTTAGGCTTGGTGGTTTAAATCACATATGGGGCTACAAAGCTTCCACTCTTTCTAGCATGGACCGACGGCAACACCCATTCGACACAGGTCCCTTTAGACATCCACGCCGGCAGGCGACTGTCAAGACTGCCAACGACAGGCTGGCCATTACCTTGGCCGGTAAGGGTCTCCCGGCTATTTTGGCACTGGCGATCTGGGAGCTGGTCCTACGGGGTACGCTCCTCCTCAGGACACCGTCCTCGTCAGAGTGGGAAAGGTGACCCCCCTGACGCAGCCGGAAGTGCTGGCTGCAGCTCACATTGTACCTGGAGCACCAGGGGACACGGAGTAGAGCAGGTGTAAAAAGTACGAATGGAAAGAACTCGGCTGGGTTCACTTTAGGGACGTTTCTAAATAAAACCTAAAGGACCAGGTAAAAGGACTTAATAACTAACAATTAGAAACATCCCTAAACCGGTGAACACAGTTGAACCCTGCAGAGTACTTCGTATTTTTTACACCACTGCAGTGGACCAGGCGTACACACCAGCGGGTCAGGCGTACACACCAGCGGGTCAGGCGTACACACCAGCGGACCAGGCGTACACACCAGCGGACCAGGCGTACACACCAGCGGACCAGGCGTACACACCAGCAGACCAGGCGTACACACCAGTAGACCAGGCGTACACACCAGTAGACCAGGCGTACACAACAAATATATATATTATATACTCAAATATACTAAAGATATTTATTGATGGCACACGTTGTCACCATGAGTCATATTTATGTCCAGAAGTTGGACAGGTGGGCTAATGGCTTTATACAGTGGCTACGGTCTCGTCTAAATTACACTGCACAGGCTTTACGACAACATTGCTAAAGTAGGTTAATATTTAGTAGAAAACAACATTAGCTAGTTAGGTGACATTAACATCATCCTGTATAGAAAATCGAGGTGACCATTTTCAGGAACGGTATGGTGTTTTCAAGCCTTAGTTATACACTTCAGACCAAATGATCTGCTCCCATTGAGGAAGCATTGAGTAGAATCCTGAGTCGGCCCGAAAACGAACATTCAAGACAGTATTTCCTTGAAAACTGACATATAGTAAAATGTGCTGACATACTAATGTACCGTACACATGTATGGACATATAGTACACATGAATTGAAATAGTATATTGCAGTGAATTTATAGTATGACAGTACCTCTTGGAACAGGTCAAGGAGCAGAAGCGCTTGGTGCCTCGAAACTGTCTGGCTGGAGCAAAGCTTTTACAGTATTCACACTTGAGCACTGGGGTGAGAGAAGGGGGGGGTTAAACAATTATATAATGTGGATGGTAGCGAAAACAGACCTCGATGCAAATGTGACAGCGCACTGTGCAACCGACCTGTTGCAGCATTCACAGTCTTAGGACGGCTGGCATCTGGATTCTCCGTGGCCATATCAGTTGGCTCTTTCACTGGACCAATCACCTGCCAATCAAAATGCAGGTTGAATCAAAATGAGCTTTGTTCAACGTGACTGATAGCTTTTATAACTCAAACTGTCCCCAGTGAATCCACACACCATTTAAAAAAAATGTATCCATTAAAGAGGCAATCCAGAGTTTTTGTATAATTTCAGCCTCTGGTAGGAAAAGCGGTCCTTTTGGGCAAAAACATGCCCCCATTTTTTGTGGACTCTGATATCTATTTGTGTACTACATAAGCACTTTTTTTTTTTTACAATTCATATATTATGTTAGAAGATCTTGGGGTATTGCGTTGTATTTTTTCACTAAACCTATTCCACAACGTCAGACACATACAGGGAAGGGTTCTGCTCCCTCATGGATGACGAAGCCCTCGATTAGGTGGGTCAGGACGTGGGGTTTGACCACGGCCTGTGGAGGGGGAGCCCTCTCCCCGTGGCCACTCACGATGCGGGACAAAGGGAGGGTGGCCGAAGGAGTGGGAGAGGGGGAGGGAGAGACCGGACCAGGGCCTTGAGAAAAGAAGAGGCAGTGGGAGAGAACGGATTTGATTAATCATAGCACAACCACTTTTTACAATTCATACTTGCTAAATCTTTGCAAATATTTGTCTGGGCCATGATGGAAAATGTTTCAGACACGTGTCGCAGATTTCTTACAGTACCTGCTTCCACAGCGTGGGAGGAGAGGACGGGGGAATTTTCCCTCACTGGAACAAGGTGGGGAGGAGGGGGGCCGTCTTCGTCGACAGCCGTGCTAGAGTCAGACTTCCTCTTCATCGACTTGCCCTGAGAGAAACGCCAAGTACTTCACCAACTGCCAAGTAGTTTAACTAAAACAACAGTAAACTGGAAAAACAACAGTAAATCGCAAAAACAACAGTAAACCGCAAAAACAACAGTAAATCGCAAAAACAACAGTAAACCGGAAAAACAACAGTAAACTGGAAAACAACAGTAAACTGAAATGCTATGTGTGCGAGCGAACAACTCACCTCTGGTGGCTGGGGACACGTTGACTCTCTGTTGGTGACCACTGCGGCGGATGTGCTGCTCGCCTCAACAGATGGCAGCGGGAGAGCGAGGGTGGAGCGGGAGAGGGCGGGAGGAGAGCTGACAGCCCGGGGCTGAGAGGAGGCGCTGGTGGCCAAGCTGCAATTTGGATTGGGATTCACTGCGGGGCTCTGATTGGCTTGAACCTGCACGTGGGAGATATGGGCCAATGGGAGGGGTTCCTGGGCTGACTGAAGGCTCTTCAGACTCGCCCCCCGGCCAATCACCCCTCCCTCTCTGGACGCAATGGAGGCCACCATGGTCAGGAGGCTGGCGCTGCTGGAGCTACTCAGAATGGTAGCCCCGTCATGGGAACAGGCGTTCCGGGCATGGACCAAGGCCAAAGCCTGGGGGTTTCCTACGGAGCTTTGCCTGGCCCCTACTATCTGGACGGGGATGTGTGGCGGAGGCTGGGCGGCACTGGCGGGGGGAGCGGGAAGGATTGGAGGCGGGTTGCGCGAAGGAAGTTGTAGGGGCATGCGGAGAGACTGTTGAGTTTTTGGCTGGATCGGAACAGGACCGTTCCCCTGACCTCCTTTGTCGTTAGCACTGACAGCACTTTTCTGTAGCGGCTGAACGACCAGAGTTTGAGCGCTTCCATTCGGCTTGATGGTGGCGCCGCCCATCTGGTAACCTCGGCCCTGGGCAGGCGCACCGGAGGTGGGCACCAGGATGTGTGTCGCTGCGGAGGCGGAGGTCGCCGTGGTGACGGCTCCGCCCCGGCCAAATTTGGGTCCGGATAGGAGGAGCTGGGAGAGGGGGATGGAGGTGGACGGGGAGGAGGGGTTGTTGGACTGGTGGTTGGACGTCTTGAGGTTCAGAGAAGACAGGCTGGCGTTGGAGCTCTGGGTGTACGTAGGGATCTTGATGTGGGGCTGTTGGAGCTGGTTGGGTTTAATGGGAGACTGTGGAGTGGACTGGTGGAACTGCTGCGGAGAGGACTGGATAAGGGAGTAGGTCGCTGAAAAAGGAGAGATGAAATGGTGGATGTAGGATTAGCCTCTAAGGCTATGCATGTACAAGGCTATGTATGAGATTTGGCGCCCACTGTTGTCACCTCGGTCTGAGACTTCAGCTTTGACCCCAACTGCCTTCGGACTGGAGACACCCCTCAGAGCCAGGTTCTGCACCTGACACACCGAAAACAGGAGATGGGTTTAGAATGTCTAATGCTAAGTAGCGGATGACAAGAAGCCAGAGAGAGGACGCAAGACAAGTGTGAGCAAGAGTTCTACCGAAACCAGAGCAAGATCCTACAGTTTTACTGCATAAGGATCTTTGATTTTGCTAGGTGCCTAAACTATATGTGCTGTAATGACCACTGGATTTAGCAAGGAAGCACATATATACACATCCAGGACAAGACTATTCTAGATGTCATACTTTCAATAAAACACTACTCACTTCAACGCTCGTGGTCACAGACACAACGTTGTACCTGATCGATATCCGACTGGTTGCTGGAGGAAGTAGGCGGAACTTCCTGTTGTTGCTGCTGCTGGTGCGGAGTCTGCGGTTGCTGGGTGACTGTTGCCACGGCAGCGGTTGCAGTGCTACTGGGCATGAAGATGAACTGGGAGGAGAGGGGAGACCTCAGAGATCGATTGACCTACGTGTACAAAAAGAGAAGCTGTTAATCAAACAGACAGATGCAATAAAGGGGAGCAATCGAACTACGCTTTGGCCGTTTGTGAGCCACTGACTCTGCCCCCAGTCGGAGGGAAGGTCCGAGGGTTAACACGCATGCAAACTTAATAGACACATATGTAAAACAGCTGAATGGGAACGTAGAACAGCAGTGAGAAAGGCAGTGAATATGGTGGAGGTTTTTGGTCCATCCTGGACCAGCTGTTGTGCGATACAGAGGTGAGTGTGCGTGTGCGCATGACCTGGGGAGCCAGGTGGATGGGCCATGTTCAGGCCACCAGCAACCAGCCTAGCAACGACCCAGTCAACCAATCCGAGGCAAGGGGCTGTGGTGCGAAAGGACAGCTCAAGATCTAGGACCTTCGGCCTAGTACGCCAGGCTCCCGTGGGGGAAGGGCGGATCTAATGCAAATGATTAGAATGTTCTTTTTTTCTCCTCAGAGACGGAGTTGACGGTTGAGATTCACTAGCAGTGATATCCCAATATCCTCAGAGATCAAAAATTAATATTTAGTGAAGGAGAACAGAATACTAAATTGTATTTTTTATATTACTATTCTTAGTATTCAGTAATATCCAGAGAGGAGCAGGAGGGAGACAGAGCAGAGGAAGCAGGCGGCGTATGGCTCATTCAGGGAGTGAATCACAATCCTCGCCATGGGACGGGTGGAAAGGCATATGTTCCAGAGTCTAGAGCGTTAAGACAGTTAACCTTGTTTGGGAACCTGGGGTTTATTTTCGACCACCTAATAATATGTTGTTCGGCAGTTGTCACGACACACAGCTGACTGGTGAAGGACACACAATATGGACACTGTCAACAGCGTGCAGGCAATCTGAACTAACAAAGAGGAAATCAGCCAAATCTGTCACGACTGATTTATCGTAACCAGCCAACGGTATTGTTAATTATGTACAACTGGAATATATATATATATAGGTCTTTTTTTTTTTGCTGAACAACATTCAGAAGCTGTCCTGTTCAGTGACGGCTATCTGCTATTCGCATTAGCGGGTAGCACAGATGGCGTACACACGTTGGTAATGAAATTCATAATTGACTCACTTTTCTCCAGTACTCTTCAGGCTCTTTTAGTATTGGTTTTAAAGCCAACTTGTGGTTTGCACCACTACCTTTAGTGTAGCCCATGTAGTTTTTTTTATCTCTACTGTAGAAGTCTTCCTGTGCCTACCAACAGTGCAAGACTCCTTAACTCAGCAGTGCTTTACTCCTTTTCAATAATGTTCCAGTGTTGTTATCGGTAAGCATAAGATTTATCCTGTTTTTAATTGATTTTCAGCCTCAAACTGGCTCCTAGATTTAGAGTCTCACCTCGTTGGTGTTAATACTGACATAATAAGCAGACGCCATCGGACAAAAACAAAGCGTAAAATCAAGACTAGACATGCTCACACTAGCCTGCAGAAATTACGTGACGGAACACACCTGACTAAACATGAACACCTGCCAAACCAATTGTCCCAATACTTTTGGTGTCCTGAAATAACTGGGCTGCATATAAAGTGTTGTCATTTGTAAATTGTAAAACAAATATGTACAAATACCAAAGAGAAGCGGGTAATCTGTAATGTAACCTAGTAGACCAAAAACGCAAATTACGTTGTCCCAAAGTGCCTTAATTCACAACAATGAACAGTACTGTATATGGAGCAATGGTAATCAAACAAGCAGATCACTAAGTGTAGCTGATTAACATGTCTGAAAACAATTATTGTCGTCTTGGTCATTTGCGCATCAAAGGCACCTTAGCGAGTACCAAGAAAATATTTTTAAAAAGAAAAACAGCAAATGAATAAAATGTTGACAATAAATAGCATTAGGTTCAACATTGCAGAAAGTTCCTGAAAAATCAATTTGGGTTAGTACTTTTCATCACTTAGACCACAATTCACGAAAGTGTGCTGATTGGACCAGTTAAACGGTAGCTGGCTCCAAACTTAAGCCTATTCATCAGAACCAGACTGATATCCGTGTAGCGTTTAAAATGTAAGCTCATTGGATCAGGTGGCTGTTTAAGGCTAATTTTGCTATTTGGCAGTGAGAAGATTCTGTATTTTTCTTTTAATGGCATTTAAGTTGTTTTGGCCAAGCTCCACTGACCCCTAAAACATATACAGTCTCTGAGAACCAGCTACATTGACATTATTCTTAAAATTAACTCACTCTCAGATACATCTGTCCCTGTCCAGCTGTGCTCCCGCCCAGCAGCACAGATTGGCTGATAGTGGACGTTGCAGAAGAGCCTGGGCCAATAGTGCGGGTGGTGGTTATGGCCCCTCCTCCAGAAGTGGTTACATTCACCTAAAAAGGAAAGAAAAAAAAGGATATGAAAGCAACTGAAACATGTAAAAAACATGAGATATTAAGGGAGTTCCTTCTTCGAAGGTGTGTTCGGAGTAGTAATTTCAGGGTAAAAGTTTTCAGTATTTAAACATACAGATGTGACTGAAGTGCTGGTGGTCTGAGAGGTGCTGTTGGTGGGAGGGCTGGACTGGCGACTGGCAGCTAGTGTGGCCTGGAACAGGGACAACAAGGCTTAATGTCCAAAGCCATTGCCATACATTAAGGACAGAAACAGTTTCCCAGTGAAGTTTAAAGCAGTGAAAATGGATTATGTGCCAAACCTCATAAAGACGTTTTACCATCGTACCGCCACCGTATAGCCTCATAAACACTCAGCTTTTAAAATGACGAACCACTCGTAACCTGATTGTGTCAAAACAGCATTCAACTAGAAAAATGACAAAACAACATTTGAAACATGCGTTGTTGGCGGGGATCCAATACTACTCCACCTGTTGTACGGCAGCCAGGTTCTGTAGCTGGGCACTGTTAATTTGCTGTTGCAACATAAGCTGCTGGAAATACTGTGCGGCATTGGGCTGTCTCTGCAGTGCCTGAAGGGCCTTCAGTTTTGCACAGACAGAAAACAGGGAGAGGGAGTAATTACATTGCACAGTCAATAGCCTGCAGGTTGATGTATGAGCACTTGCACAAAGATGAAGAGATAACTATGCTAACGACGAGGATTACTGATGATCCTGTTTGGCACAGAGTGCAACTTGAGATTGTTATTTTAGAAAAAGACAAAGGCTAGGCTATCCCTAACAACCTAATTCAAATGTATGCACACTCGGGCAATGCACAAACGCATGCAAGCGGACGCACGCACGCTCACCTGCACAGCCTGTCTCTCGTACAGGGACATGGAGTTCATTTGCGAGGGACGGGAGTTCACCCCCGATGGAGTGGTTCCGTTGGTAGATCCTTGGTTTTGGTCCCCATCCGTCTCCATCACTGTGGAAGAGGAGCTTTCAATCAAATGATGGCTAGAAAAACAATGTGAAAAGGGGTGGCTATCAGTCACTAGTTGAAGGTAAAAAGATTCATCAGACTGCATCGTTTTGAGGTCTGGATGTATCTGTCATGCTCTCTGTCATGGCTAACTAACGTCTATATTTACATGTTGATGCAATTCTATTTCGATTGATGAATAACGATCCTATCGCTCCATTACTTGACTGCAAGCAAAAATTGTATTGTCTTGCAAGATAAATTAAATTACATCTCACCTCAGTAATATCATTGGTCGACCTCAGTTTGCAAGTTAGATCATTATTACTGCTAGCTAGCTAACATCATTACCGCCGCTTATTGTACTGAAATGAAAGATAAGGAATGTAACTAGTGTTGCAGTAAGCTAGCTAACTAGCTACAGTATTAACTCGTTGGAGAGTGTTAGCAGACAAGCTTGCAAACTAGCTAGCCACTGTAGCTAGCTACTACTGTACCCCGTGATCATCGTAAAACCACATTCTTACCGTGCACGTTGGTGTATTGTCAGCAATGATTCCCTCCCACATTCAGTAGAGTATTATGCAATGACTCCTTATTGCAAGACGATATGACAAAACAGTCAATTAGGCTGTTTATATTTTTGCATAAATTTGGGTGGACAACGCCTCCTTTTGATGATTATCCATTTCCGGCGCAATGGGATGACGGAAGGACGTTGGTCGCGTGCCAAAATGTGTAACAAAATAGTTGAAATGTAATGATTAACTTACCTCCAGTAGCAATGTATTGGTGACAGTTTTACAACACATTATATGGTACTCATTGTTACGCTGCGGTGGCGTTCATATGCTGCCAGTTTTGCGACCATTAACCATTTTAAAATTAATTTTCTAATGCATGTATTTAAAGCTTTTTAGTTTTGTGATGGTCACTTCGTTCACAACGTGCAAACCTGTCACATTTAAAATGGTGCCTACCAATTTAAATAGCCTAACCTCAGCAGTATCTGCTGAAATCCTCAGCTGCGTGTATGCCTTCTAGTAAATGTCATAAATTAGGTTACAAAACATTGGTAGGACCACTGCAACCTGTTTCCCACTACTGGTTTAACTCTGAAACAAAGCAGTGTTGGTGGTGGTTTTTCCCTGGATGAGGGCCCGCAAGCTGCTGGAAGTATTGTTGATAGGTAGGGGGCACTCTTCCCTCTGGTCTAATGATCAAGTCCCAATACCCCAGAGTAGTGAAGGGACACTGCTTTGTGAAGGCTGTTGTTTTTTAGCTAGGATGTTAAATAGGTGTCCTGACTCTCTGTGGTCACAAAATATCCCATGCCATTCATCGTAAGACTAGGTATGTTAACCCTGGTGCCCTGGTCACATGATCATCTCCTGCATTCCTAATTGGCACATATTGTCCCCTTGACAGCTGATGTGTGGTGAGTGTTCTGGTGCAAACTGACTGCTGTGCATTTCCAAAGTGGATGGGACTCTGTGGAAGTCACCTTATGAATCACATTGTTGGTGGATGAGGTGAGTTCCCCCCCTTACTAGCTGAAGTGCTTTGGGTGCCATGCTTATAATTTTTTATATAATTTATTATAAGTATAATTTATAATCATTTATTATAAGTATGTATTACACCCTCACATACAGTACATTGATTCATAAACTGAATGATCCAAATCAAGCAGTGCATAAGTTAAGAACAAAAGAGTTTGTATAGTGGGGTATTTTATTTAACAATGTATAATGTATATAAATAAACACACATAAAACAAATAGATGTAACATGGGGTGCATGACTGCTGTTTGTTGTACCGTTTCATCATGTCAGTCCAAAGGCCATTTAAAAGACAGGTTTATACGGTTCGTGATACATTTTCCCAACATAGAAACTGGCTCCAAATGTGTGCTTTCCTGCATGTCACACAATTTTGATACAATTAACTAGGCAATCATTTTCAACACAGTTTCGGCATTGATTAAACACATGGATCATTTGATATGTTTTAATTTCAAATGGAGCAGATGTATAGAACTTTCTTAAATGCCCTTTGGTGCCTAGTAGAGTAAAAGAGTACAATACTTTGGAAGCAGGAATAATGTGTAAACACACATAAGCCTACACATCAGCTGTAAGGTTCTAAAGATGAGGCACAAGCAGAGACACATCTCACAAACACAATCACTCCGAAGCAAATAGACAGGCCAGGAGAAACAACCAAAAACCACAGCAGCAGGAAGGATAAAAACAAAACATTTCATACATTTCATATCAACACGATTTTCTGTTGTAAAATCGAATACATCTCTGTGACAAACGGGGACACAAGTGTCATTGACAAAAAATAAAACATTCTTTAAGCACACTACGAAGACAGTGGACACTATAAATGTAAAATGACATTGATAGTGTTATGTGGTAAGGACATGGGTTTTCTCTCTTACAGTGTACATTTAGACATAAGACATTAAATGGGTATTTTAATCCCAGTTAACAGAGCAATGTGTCTCAATGCTTATTTGTATTAGGAATAATTATAGGAACAATCGAATCGTGTTGTTTTCTTTAATTCCTCTTTCACTCATTGGACAATTGGCACCCTAGAAGCGAGAAGAAGCGCACGGTCGACCACTGTAGTCAACATATAGAAATTCATTAAAAAAAGACATATTTACAAATAAATACTCTCCGAAATTTGTACAGTAAGTGAATGTGCATAAGGTAGCTGGGCATGGTTTAGTTAGTACTGTTCCACATTTGTTAACAATAGCGAGGGAATGCTGCCTTGGAAGAAAAGGTTGTCCTTGAAGGAGAGGTCAAATACAATACGAATACTACCATCAAAGGAATGTCTTTTCCCAGTGCAACACATACATACAGTATTTCCACAGTATCCTATGTAATATGTAACAAAAGCCATGACCCTGTTATCTTTCTAGGCAAAATAAATAATGTTTGAGACAAAATTACTATATCTGATTGACACAACAACAAATAAAAAATAAAT
The DNA here is from genome assembly GCA_016801175.1 of Esox masquinongy. Taxonomy (NCBI): domain Eukaryota; kingdom Metazoa; phylum Chordata; class Actinopteri; order Esociformes; family Esocidae; genus Esox; species Esox masquinongy. Next base: position 16,912 of record JACXGI010002648.1, read on the forward strand.
ACAATTTCATATAACATTTCCATATACTATATATCTATACAAGAAAACTTTTAAATAAATCCACCTTTTTAACCAAAGTTCACATATTCTTCAGACAAAGTGTCACACAGTATAGAATATCAATTCAAAACGGAGTCATTAAATATCATTTTGCACAGATCCTTACATTTGGTCTCAACTACACTCCATGCCTCCACTCTGGCATTCAGTACTATTCTACATTTTGCACTAAATGCTCTCAAAGCCTAATAATCAGAATCTGCACTAAAAACTACAGAGAAAACCTCTGTGGTTGATAGTAAGAGAACAGTCATATCATTGCCGCTCACATATCTACTTAATAACATCTAAAATAACCATCTTCACTGAAATGATCTGTCCTTGTAAAAAGTTAAGTTTTACCCTTTTTAATTTTAAACATCTATCAATCTCCTAATATGACAGTTAATGCATTTCTATGACATCTTAATTTTAAAGGCTGGCAGTAAAATCACTCCCATGAGTAGATATTTCAAATTATTTATTTTGATTAATTGAATAAATAAACAAATATTGATTAATTTGTATTAAGAGTATTATAGTAATTGTGGCATTTTAAAGCAAGTTAAAGAAGTACCATACAAGTGTCTGTATTGAAAACAGCAGCAATCTTACTTCATTATGTAACCTTTAGAATGGGATACTTTATCAGTGGATTTTGAGTATGCTAAACGTAAATCCTTTTATTCTCTAAAACATCAACTGCTAAATTTCAACTATGCTAATCTTTGAATATTGTTTTTTTTTTAAAGAAAAGCTACTCCTAAGCCCTCACCCATAAAACAATGCAATGCTAAGCTATTGATTCAGTGTAACTACAACACTTTACCTGAAACACTATTGAGGTTGTTTGTTTGATTAGGCCAGCATCGGCATTTCTACAACCAGTTCAAATAAATGATGCCTTCAGTAAAAAGGACCAACAAAATGAAAAGACTCCCTTTTGACCAATACGTTTTGACCAATACACTTTTAGAAAGATAATACATGTGGAAGAAAGAGATGTGAGAAAAATAACAACAATTTATCCTAGCTACCAGTTTGCGCCAACATGTCTACCTCCAAAAATAAAGCTTCAATCTTTCTTTTTACCTCCAACCGTTGACCCGTCACAGGGTCCTACAAGCTCTTCTGAACAGTTGAGTTGGATATCTTCTGCTGCTGCTGCCTCCACCAAGGGCACCTTCTCCTTAATGGGCGAGGCAGGGAGTGTACCGCCACTGCCAGTGGGAGGAGCTTCCGCAGAAGTGGCGACGGGAGGGAGGGGCCCGCCGAAATCGCGGGCAATCTCTTCGAAGGTCTTGCCTTTGGTTTCAGGGACTTTGAAGTAGGTGAAGACGAAGAAGAAGATGAGTAAGACCAGAAAGATGATGAAGACGTACGGCCCACACAGCTCCTAAAGCATTTTAAACCAAGAGAGACGAAAATAAGTGGAATGTCAGCAGCTATGATTTAAATAATTAGCTAATTAAATTCCATTCATGTGGAAAATAGCGTTTGCCCCTAATAAGAAGCCTCTCACACCTCCAGTTTAGGGAAGCTTACTCCCACCAGGAAGTTGGCTGTCCAGTTGCAGCAGCCGGCCACGGCCATGGCGGCAGGTCGTGGACCTTGGGAAAAGAGCTCCGCCACTATGAACCATGGGATAGGACCAGGCCCCATCTCAAACATGGCCACAAACAGAAACACTGCCCCGATGCTCAGGTAGCTTAAAGACGAGTAGCCCTTCTGCTCAGAGAGAACGAGGGAGAGGGAAAGAGAGGGAGGGATTGAGAGGAAGGAGATCATCAGCAGTGATAGCGATTGAAATAATGTCAATGAAGACAATAGTTTATCTGTACGGAAAGCGGCACCCACCAACAGTAAAGCAATAGTCATGAGCAGGGCACTAACGGCCATTCCAGCCAATCCGATAAGATGCAGTGTTCTTCGTCCCGCCCTCTCAACCAGGAAGAGCTGATGACAGAAAAAGAAGTTACCTCACGGTAAACATTAGACACACATGAAATCACTGAAGAGTGAGAAATGGAACGTGTCCTACTTACAGATACCACAGTAAAGACGGTGTTAACAGCTCCTGCTCCGATAGTGGCGTAAATAGGTTGGGTTACACCGGCCGACTCAAAAATACCAGTTGAATAGTAGAAGACCTGAATAGGGATTGGGAAGGAGTACAAAATGGTTATGCTCTCGATCTGCAGTGAGGCCATTAACCTTGACACAGCATCACGCCGTCTCTCTTTCTTTTTCGTTTTGCCATCTCCCTGTAACACTATGGAGTCGCCATGCGTCCGTTAGGTCGTGTATTATCCAGCGAATAATCCAAACAGCTCCCAAAACACGCAATCCTTGAGCACATCGGGCAGGTTGACAGCTGCTGTTTATCTAAATTAAGAGGCAGCTGCAGACCCTCCCGGTTTGATCCCTGGGTCGTATACGTTAAGGCGCGCCGCTTACTATTGGACAATTTAGATAGCACCTCTACCCTTGTCTGCCTTTTTGGCTCCCGTTTTGAGCTTGGTAATATGACCCCGTGTTGTAAGGCTGTCCTCTGTGATGACCTCTGCGGCCTTTCGGCTAATGAGCGTGGGTTTGTCCTGCGGCCCCCTGGGAGGCGTGGCTCACTCACGGCATTGATTCCGGACAGTTGCTGGGAGAGGTGTAGCATGACGGCGATGAGGAGCGGCTGCCGATAGGCCGCGATGCGGAACAGCTCGGGGATGGTCACTTTCTTCTCCATGGCCATCTTAGCGCTCTCCTCTTTCATCTCCTGCATGTCTTTGCTCACGTCCTCAGAGCCGCGCAGACGCACCAGGGCTGGCGGGGACAAAATGGCGAAGTGAATGGGGGAAACGTAGTGGAGAGTGAAAGGTGAGATGAGAGTGTGTGTTTGTAAAATCTTAATGTTGGTCAACCAATGGTAATATAATAAAGGAAATGTATTGGAACACAGTAAAGGTAAAGAACACAATATGTTTATAGTAGGAGCCAAACTCCAAAACAAACAACAAAAGTATTGTAACAGTAGACAAAAATGTAATAAGGACAGTTAGATTTGTACAAATTATCATATGGATATTCTTGATGTGAGAAATGTGTCACAGTTGTGCTAGCGGCAGCACTAAAGCCTGTCTGCGTTTAAGATGTTTGTTTAGTGGCTGTGGTTTTGAAACTTTGCTCTCCTTATCATATCACAATTGAACCCTTTCTGTCTTCCCTTATTCCCCAATGCCTGGTTTGTTAAAACGACAGTGTGAAGCAGACAGAAACGTTCACTCAGGTGACCACCACAGCCCTGATGGTACTGGGATGGAAGCCAGACCCTACTGCCGGGCATCAGTCGATTAATCTTTTCTTGGCTCAACAATCCTCTGTCTCGTCTGGCCTTTCTTGGCCTATTTCTGTGTGCATTAAACCCATGCCCAGTCAGACGAAGGTCAATAATCCCACAGGTCTTTCTCTGGCATGAACCTTCCTCACTGACCAATGGCAAGGAGCCTAGTTCACTATTAAGTCAGCCCTTTTAACAGAATGCTGCTTTTCACAATCAAGACAGGGTCAATACCCTGAGTGAGGAGTGCCTCCTCCGGGTAGGGAATGAGGCGTTACCCCAAGTGAAGGAGTTCAAGTATCTCGGGGTCTTGTTCGCGAGTGAGGGGACAATGGAACGGGAGCTTGGCCGGAGAATCGGAGCAGCGGGGGCGGTATTGCATTCGCTTTACCGCACCGTTGTGACGAAAAGAGCGCTGAGCCGGAAGGCAAAGCTCTCGATATACCGGTCAATTTTTGTTCCTACCCTCATCTATGGCCATGAAGGTTGGGTCATGACCGAAAGAACGAGATCGCGAGTACAAGTGGCTGAAATGGGTTTTCTCAGAAGGGTGGCTGGCGTCTCCATTAGATATAGGGTGAGAAGCTCAGTCATCCGTGAGGAACTCGGAGTAGAGCCGCTGATGCTTTGCATCGAAAGGGGCCAGTTGAGGTGGTTCGGGTATCTGGTAAGGATGCCCCCAGGCCGTCTCCCTAGGGAGGTGTTCCAGGCACGTCCAGCTGGGAGGAGACCTCGGGGTAGGCCCAGGACTAGGTGGAGAGATTATATTTCGACACTGGCCTGGGAACGCCTCGGGATCCCCCAGTCAGAGCTGGCAAATGTCGCTCGGGAAAGGGAAGTTTGGGGTCCCCTGCTGGAACTGCTGCCCCCGCGACCCGATACCGGATAAGCGGATGAAGATGATGATGATGATGACAGGGTCAATACTAATCAACAGAAAGTAGTTTCCTTTTTCTGGGGGAAAGTGTGACAATCTGGGTACCATAACTAAAATCAGGTAAATGCCAACTGAAATGTGCAGATGAAACAGGGCCCTAACACGTAGTCACCTTTGCGGGCCTCCTCCTCCTTGTTCTGGTTGATGAGGAGGAAGCGCGGGCTCTCTGGACAGAAGGGCAGCAGGATACACTGGACCACGGCCGGGACGACCGTAAGAGCCAGCAGTAGAGGCCACAGTTTTTCCGAGCCCAGGAGAGACTCCAAGCCAAAGATCTGCAACACAGAGAGGTTTCGTTCAGGTTAACTTCACTACCAGCTTTATAGATAGGACTTGAGATAATTAAAATCCCAATCACATATTAATAGTAGACACTATTGTGAATTGGTATGAAACAACACACTTTGGTATGAAACAATCTCTTCATGCCATTTTAAGGTTCAGTACAGTTGTATGAAACTAATTCAAATAGGTGTGTTTCTGTGTGACAAAAGGCATACTAGTACTGATTCTGTGTTTCTAAAGAAATATGTAATCTTCCATTAAAAACTCATTTGATAGAAAAAATTGTCCATTTAAAAAGACACCTCCAATGTGAAAAGGCATGGTTCCATTATCAGAAATATGAAAGTCAGCAATTTTGACTTTATCATATAGGAACATTTGTCACACACATAATCATGTACTCTTCGTTGGGGAAATTAACTATGGGGGCTTCCATCATGTCAGTACATAGCTTGTTGTTATAAATGTTTCTTACTTGTCTTGATGGCTACTGTTACTTGGATAAAGTAGTCGTTTTTTCCCCTTAAAATCTTATTTGAACAAAGTGAGTACATGTGGCACTGGATGAGCGTAATCTAAATGAATAGAGAAAAATATGTTGATTGTAAAATAAAATGGATGCCTCCGAGGACTGACCTGGGCCACCAGGATGCCCACCACCACGCCCAGTTGGTGCAGGGTTCCGAAAGCTCCTCGGAGAGGGGTGGGGGACACCTCCCCGACGTACATGGGCGTGAGGCCAGTGAAGAGGCCACAGAAGAGGCCGATGACGAGGCGCCCGGCAATTACCATCTCGTAGGAGGAGCAGAGGGTGGAGAAACCCATGAGGAGGCCTCCGATCACGGCCAGGATGTTGACCAGGATCATGGACAGTTTTCTTTTGTCCCAACACACACACACACACACACACAAACAAAGAGGTTGTGTTGGACAGGGTGAGAGACAGAGAGGGCAAGGGAGGGGGAGGGAAGGCTAACAAAGGAACAGCTGAAAGGAATATCTAGGGCAATGATTGCAACCTCTCCACTGACTTCTTCAAGCTTGATTGGTTACGACAGAACAATACAGAGCAGATGAGTGACTCCACCCATTCCTAAGGGAATGATTCCCTATGGAGATTCATCAATAGGCAGCATTCACAGCTCAATGTGACATAAACTGAAAAAATGTTCGGGTGGTTATGTGTTTAAAATTAGGCCAGATAAAATGCACAATACTCTTATGAGCATCTTAAATTAAATACAGATGTTAGTGTTCTAACTGTTATTTCACATCCTAATTTTTTTTGTGCAGTTGTCGAAATGGAGTACTTCACTTCCTAAACAGGAACGTCATTCAGGTAAATGAACATGAATCAATGGTAGTTGGCCGCCGAGCGAATAGCATAGATGCTAGGTCAATGCTCACCTCCCGAATCTGTTCGCCAGGACACCAACGCTGAAGGAGCCCACCATTCCGCCCACGCTGAAGATGGCCACAGAGAAGCTCCACACGATGGTGCACATCCCTGGTTCAATGGGCCTGCCGTATCGCTCCATCCACGTGCTGTTGAAGAAGGCCCGCAGTTTCTGCATGTGTGAAGAGAAAGGAGGGAGGTAGGGTAGAAAAAGAGTGGGATGAAGACAGACAGAGAAAGCAAGGGAGAGGAATAGCAAGGGAGATGGTGCAGTTCAAGTACAATACTGAATGGCAGTAGAATCTCCATAAATGTAATAAAGAGCTATTCAATAACATACAGTTCAACAAAACCAAAACACACACGCGCCTTTATTATGAAAACGCAAACTAAACCTACATACCTGTTCAGGCGCATTGATGACCCCTGTGTTGTAACCAAACTGCAGTGAGCCAATGACTGCGGTGGACAGGGAAAACAGGAGGTATCCTGTCACCTGCTTTGTCTAGGAAAGGCAAAGGGAATTGAATGAACGTTATTACAGTGCTGTCCTGTAGTTTCTGGAAGTTACTGTATCTGGCCAGGAGCCATTTGCAGCGTGCATGACATGTCATTGAAGCATCCTCCAGTATCAGCCAAGGTTACACATGTATGTGTAGTCCATAGAACCTCCATTACATTCCACTGCATGTACGTAAGGCTCCAAACTGGAGGACAGAATCAGGGCTATTTACATTCCACCATGTCCTTAATTGACCCTGGGGCAGGTTCTCCAGTGAGACTCCTTGAAGGATGCACAAATCAGGCCACTGGGTCTTTTTTCTGCTGAAGCCAGTAAAACGAAACACAGAGCATAGTCGTTGCTGAGAAGGCACATTGTTTGAGGTTATTTGATACTGAGGTGGCCGTGTCTGGGGGTTTCGGTGCCCTTTGGTGCACTTGTATGGAGGGTGTTGGACGCTGTGTTGAGACTGTCAGATTTGGGCAGACACAGGTGAAGGATATGCAAGGGACTTGTGTAGGAAATGATACTAAGGCCTTTAAAGCGTGAATTGACCACTGGAACTATGACATAGCATAACCCACGCCCAGTTTCAAAGATGGGGCTGGAGGAATGTCTGAAACTCTGAAATTCAAATACCTTGCTATTGATGCTAGCACTGATGATGCACGATACCAAAATAAAAGCTTGAACCAGGTTTTATATTTACTTTGTTTACAAACCAAGGAGTGAACCAAGCTAGAGTTTTGGCTTCTGATTGGGTATTAGAGTAAAACTTAGTTCATGAGTCAATATAAAAATGAATAGCAAAATATGGTGCTTCATAGGTCAAAAAAAAAGATGCTACAACTTCCGATTGTCTCTAAGGGATTGCAGAACAAAATGTTGTTGTAAATGCCATGTAAATGCAAACATTTTTCAAGTCATCAGTATAATTTAATTTATCCTCATGATGATTGAATTCTGGTCCTCAATGATCAATGAAATTTCATCTCTTCCTCTAATCATTAACAAAGTCTGTATTACATTTCACCTCCAACAGACAACAGATTTATTTCACTTATATTTACTGTGTTATGTATTTCTGTATTTTGTTGGGAAGGTCTCCCATAGCGATGGGTGCTCTACTATTAAAAAAAAGCCATGAAAAATGAACTATTTGGAAATTGTAATAAAAAACAGTACAGAAGACATGGAGGCATCACAAGACCAAACATTTACGCACAGCATGTCCACTGTGAGTCTGTGGTATTTAAATACATTGTAAACAAACAACAAATACAATAGCCCCTCCCCCTCCCTTGCTTCCGATTTCCTGCTGTTGCTGCCTTGTCAAGTCACAATGACTCAGTAAAAAGTCGCAGTCACAATATCCAGTCAAAACAATGACCTACTCTGTCAATTTTGCATGATGTGAACAATAATTTGATCCACACCAAATTAATAATTTTAAAACACAAAAAAAGGAAACCAAATACGGTATCTATTGAATGATTTTTATTGTAACACTGCTGTAGTAAAAGCGCTTCCCTTTCGTTCTAGACAAACGCTGTACAATACGCGTTCTGCAAGTACACAAGTGTTGTGCCTTGGCTATGTTTACCATGCTACTGTATGCCAATAGCCTGCTTGTGGGGCTGTTAGCAAAGTGAGCACTGCTCAGCTGGAAATAAGCAGCCTGCAGGAAAGCAGTCATGGGAGTGGTACTTATCCATCTGACCTTAGTGAACTGTACTCTGATTCTTTCACCGTCACTCTTTCCCTCTCTTTTTTCCCTTCCCATTCTTTCTAATGATGTAAGACACTATTCTACAGCCTACTCCCAGACTACATGACTAGCACTCCTTGTTTTTTTGCCTTCCTCTGTTTTCAGTAGTGCACACGCACAACTTCCTTCAAGGGTCTCAGAGGCTTTCCCTTGTTGTCATAACAACTGCTTGAGGGTGACATTTAATTTAATGCTTTCCAAAAGAGAACAAAACACAGCGATAAAACATGACATTGTTGCATTGCTTGTGCCTATGCATTGTGGGAGGGAAGAGACATGTATGTTACAGTGTTACACTCTCTTTACCTCCCAAGGTATGACAACTAAGGATCCTGGGATTATTCTTTATAAGCCATTTGCTAAACTGCTTTTGTTTATCCCTAATGCAGGACACAGAGGCCAAATTGTATTAATTATCTTAAATATTTTAATTTTGTCAACAGTACAGATGAATGGTCCGGTTCTACCACCTTGTTGCTCATGGTACATCAACTCATAGTGTAGAACGCATGACTCACTGAGATTTACAGAATTATATACAGCACAACGCCAACCGCCATGGAGAGGGTTTCAACAGTCACATGACAATTCAGACTGCATGACACAGAATTGGAAATCAATTGATGGATTGCAGGCATGCAAAGGATAGGTGACCTTTTAAGGGGCCACACATTCTATGGTCAAAGTATATAGGCCCGGGGTGCTAGTAAGTGCAAGCTCCTATATGCAGACGATTAAATTGGGGAGCAGAACTTACCTCCTCCACCATATTCAGTAACTCGGCAGGTGTTCACAGAGAAATTGCGTCTCTCAACGAAGAGTTTATAAAACGGAGGAACAAATCTCGCGGAACCGCCCAGTTGTTAAAGCTAGAGCCTGCAACAGTAAGGAACTGATAAGCCGCTGTCCTTGGTGCTGAAACTGATCACAGTATTAAAACAACCGCCACAGTGCTGTTTTTAACGAATCAAAGTCAAACTAGGCCTAGAATAACAATTTTAAAATTGCATAACCTGCCAAAATTTTTTACGTTTTCATATGCATTTAGAATACAAACCATCCAACCATTGATGTTTTTTTATCAGTCGTTTACAAACCTATAGATATACAAGGGCTCTGGTGAATCCGATAAAACAAAATATAGCCAAATCGTAAATTAACGTCTCTAGGTAATTTTTAAGATACACTGCGTTCAAATCGAACCATCCCTATAAAAGGTGCCTTCTTAGTCGTCCAAAGCAATAAATGCAAACTTGCTTAACCTATCGATCTGTTATAATGAGTTTGTCAGATATGCCCAAAATATATAATTTAATAACATTATAAATAAATAAATGCACTAAAATTCACCTGTCGTGACCAGTGATAATGGACTCTTGCGCTCCACGATTCCACCGGCCCCAATGCGGTAAACTACTATAACTCAGCCCTTTGCAAGTGTCTTCGTCATTCGTAAAATAAAGCTTGTGGAGGGGTTGCACGACAATCTGCACGTTTCACTTTGACGAAATAGGCCGGCTCCCATCAACCTATGAAAAACGAGATGCTCTCTGCGTAGCCAAACCTCATTTCGGATTAATCCGTGACTCTTTTTTTTTAATCTTATCTCGTGACAGCTATGCTGTCATGGTCCCTTCTCCTATTATGGTAGTGATGCTGAACCAAACAAAATTGTTGGTCTAGTTTAATGGGCGGTCCTCGCGTAGAACCAGTGGATCCAGTGTCCTCCCATAATCCTCTGCGCAGGCGACCTTGAAAGAGTGATCAGCTGATGATGGATGCTACTGATGCAACCCTGCCCGGGTACCAAAACAGAGCCTGTCACGGTAGACCTAGGGTATTGTGCGCCTTACGGAAAAAATAATTTTAGAAGCTCTGTTGTGCACCGTTTCTAACAGATGTTGACTATGTAGTGAAGTGTGTTTAACCAATTGTTTTATATCCAGCATATTTCTTACATAATTATTCCCAAGCACGTTATAACACTGTAACTGGATAACACCATGTACGTTTATTCTATAACGCCGGTTTGGCATTTTCAAAATCCCCTAATACTGAGACATACTAATGGTTTCAGGCACTAAAAACAAGCAGAAGGAATATCATTATCATCATCAAATATTCTCATACTGCTAAGTTGAAGTTTTAGGCTATATATCCAGTAAATCAACAAAGGCCTACAACAGTTTTTCTATTATTTTGAAATCAAAATGAACATCACAACCTTGCCCCATTCACTTAGCTGGTGATAGAAGTACACCGCTTTTTACAATCCATTTTAAAAATAGGTTTGATAAGTAGCTAAGAGTAACATGGACAGTCTAGCAGCATCACATTCAACTACGTGTCACAGCACCGGGTTACATGACTTTTCATCATCATGATTGAGTAAAGGTGGTGCCTACTCAGGCAACTGGCAATGAGCCCTCCACTTACTGATCCAGTTACGACTGCAAATCATAGTAACTGGCAATGTTTCCTGTAAACCTAACCAGCATCAAGGCTTATTTCTATTTGTGCGCGCTCTTTGCATTTAGAACATTTTTCAGCAGTTGAATGAGCATTTTTGGCACACAAAGGTGTTTGTTATGCACAGTGATTAGTCACTGGAAGAAAATAGCAGTATCCTTGAGATTAGAATGTGTCCAACAGGTTGTGAACAGACCAGTAAATAAAGGGCATCAAGTTTGACTATTACCAGCGAGTCATGTTTTAGAACAGATTTGTTATACTAGGCTGGATAGGAGTCGTTGAAGCTTCCCATCTTTTACATTCTTCTTACATAATAGAAATACAGGATTAATTTGAAATGCAGTTCTTGTGACAGAATAGAAAAAACACTGATTGCAATGACACCTAGTGGCCAACCATGTTAAAATCCATACATTAGGTGTTAAATCAGGAAGGATGCTTTCCATAGGCATTAATCGTTGAAGTGCAGGGGCAGCTTGACCATCTGGTATTTAAGGCTGATAACAAAAAAGCTAATCCATTTTTAGCCCAGTTGGTCTATTTACTGGCTAATAATGCAAAAAAATAAAAACCGGCCAGTCTGGGGCTTGAGCAAAAAACAATAATAATGGACTTTTGTTTAAAATGCTGGGATCCATTTCAGGTCACTGTCCGTCCCTAGTATTCATGAAATGTAACAAATGAGAAATGTCTGCACTCATTTGTAAATGTAAGCAACAAGAAAACATAAGCAAATATCATTGTAACATTAAATATTTATCTTAGCCATTTTTACAGAAACATCAAGATGCTTGACAGAGTCAAAGATGTTCATGGGGAAAGTCAGGGGAATGGACGCGAGATCAGTTGAAGAAGTCATGGAATGGGTCCATTTATATTTTCCCAGGGAAACTTCCAGCTTCGATCTGGTCATCCCATTTTGCCACCTGACAGAAAGAGGGAGAACCTTGGTAAATGACCTGATGTGGACAACACAATGGCTGACTAAAATTGACCCTTTAATGAGGGGGACTTTGTCTTGAAACTAATTACTAGTCACATTCCCTTCAACCTTACATTAATCAGCATGTTTATTATAATATGAAAAGGGCCATTAGTTTAAATACGTGTTTTAAGCCGTGCATGTTAGAACTATTATACATCACAGTATGTCATTGCTATATATAAGTGTGTTATTGCTATAAGTGTGTCATTGCTATATATAAGTGTGTTATTGCTATAAGTGTGTCATTGCTATATATAAGTGTGTTATTGCTATAAGTGTGTCATTGCTACATATAAGTGTGTTATTGCTATAAGTGTGTCATTGCTATATATAAGTGTGTTATTGCTGTATATAAGTGTGTTATTGCTGTAAGTGTGTCATTGCTATATATAAGTGTGTTATTGCTATAAGTGTGTCATTGCTATATATAAGTGTGTTATTGCTATAAGTGTGTCATTGCCATATATAAAAGTGTCTCATTGCTATATATAATATAAGTCAGTAAGCTGCAGTAGGAACCAGTGAAACTTACCCAGCTTAAGGGGCACAGGCTCTTGTAAACTCTCTGGTACCAGTCGCAAGGAGCCACATCCTGGCCCTTCGCTGACAGAGCCTTGTTACATCTGTGAAAGTCTGGAACGAAGGAAGGGACATGGTACCGATGCAGAACAGAAATCCATATGAACTGACAGTGTGACTATGTTCATTAATAGAGCGTATACTGTGCCAGGATTTCACACTGAACACACAGACAGTCATCTTCGACTACTCAAATAAGAGAGCAACAGCAATAGCGATCTGAAAAAATGAGTGCTCAGATTGTAAATGTCAGTCGACCAACTTAGATAATTAAGCTGTTCACACTAGATAATACATATGGCCAGTAAAAAGGCCTACCACAATACACTGAAATCCTACAAAAACCATTAACATTAACTCATCTTAGCTGCATGAACATTCAAAAAAGATTCATAAAAGACTTAAACGAAATTGCAATTGATGTTTAATTCCTCAATTTTGAACACACAACGCTGGTAAAATATAATAAATGTTGTTAATCTCAGCATACACACTTTATTGTCAGCAGAACTGGAATGATCATATGATGTTAGATATACAGTTGGTCAACAACACAGCCAATGACCTCGGATTGATCACCTAGCAAACCAACAAGACCAGGTAATTTCATTGATGGAGCTGGATCAGAGGACACAAATGTTTTGGCCTCCGATTCCATTTTTTAAAGGGAGAAATGTAAAAAATGAAAAAAGGTGGCTGCAGATCAGACTGACCTCAGACATTACGAGAATAAGTATCTCTTTCACTAAGACCCAGAAGCTTTGGCGTGCGTGTGTGGAACATGAAGCCACTGAGACCATGTCAAATTACTTTCATGTTGCTTTTTAAACTGGTATCTTATTGTGTATACAAAGCACAACCCTAGTCATTAATAGCCATGCAAATTATTATCTTTTGAAATGTCTACGGGTTATTTTCAGTTTTTCTGTCACAGTAAACCACTTGTATATCTGATGCCCTGTGGAGTTTTTTCCCACCTTCTTATTGCATGTTTGAACTTTTGCACATAGCCAGCGCATTTCTCAAGATAAATATTCATTTGTTTAAATGGCCACATTGCTAATTAATACAATGGGGGTTTACATTTACATAGCGCTTTTGCTGTTCAGTAAGCCAACTGGTCTTGCTGGCTAAGAAAAAGTAACTGAAAATCATGAACTGTAAAACCTCCATTCGATACTGACACAACTTTTTATTCCAGATACCCAACACAAGGGGGCACTAATAGCTATGCAAACCCCCAACTATCTGAGATGTTTATCACAGACCTACATTGATCTCTTAAGAATGCATGAAACCAAATCTGTCACAGTGACTGGGAACTTTTAACCCCAGATGTCAAGATTTTGGAACTCCAATGTTCTTTTTGGAAATCCATAGATAACTTCATTAATGTCTCTATGTAACCAATGCCTACACATTTCTTGGTCACAGCTTGGTTCAGGAAGTTTCCTTTCAGCTGGAAGATGGACACAGGAAAGATCATTGCAAGTGCTTCTTGCTGAGACTGATGGCTGCCACATTGGCATAGACCGCCAGAGACAGAGCAAGTGGTGGAGACTGGGTAAGATGTTTTAGATAATCCTAATAATAAAAGGTAACAGTATATCCATTTATTCCTTTAAATGCAATAAAAAACATGTTTACAGATTACAAGACTCAAGGTAGCAACTTATTTTTAGGAGTTTACTATTGGGTTTTTAGTGTGCCATTTCTTTAGTATGTTGTGGATTTGACAAAACGTTACAAATAAAGAAAACTTAAGAGCACTACTATTAACAGACAGCTAAAGGTCATAAGAACTTGATGATAACCCTATAGCGTCTGTACATGATATGTGTTCATCTTATAACTTTCCTAATACTCGCAAACGTTTTGTTTTGAGTTGATAGAGGCGGTAGCTTGCATTACCAAAACTGTTGGCGAAAACTCTTTGAAGCAAGCGGTTTTCACCTAGAAGTCCAGTGTTTTTAATCAAAACCAAAAGATGAAGCCCCTTCTAAGTAATAGTTGATTGTGTAGTTTGAGAATAGGGTGATCCACTTCCACATGGGCTTTCCTCTTTTCTCCGCCTGTCTCCACACACCTTTGCTTACAGAAAGCATTTTTGCAGTTTGTGTATTTGTTTACGTTGAAACAGAAAAGGAAACACTAACGTGTGTTTTTATTAGATTAATTATAGTATCTCTTCGCAATTCTGGTCTTTTTTAGCCAACATGATAACTTAGCGCTTGATAATGATGACAAAAGGGGTGGTGTGAAGGTAGGGGTGGTGTGAAGGTTTTTACCAAGGTAATTCTGGAAGCAGTTTCGGGTCTGGTTGGTGTTTGGAAATCGGGCATCAAAAGGTGCCGTTCTGTAGTTCTTGATTTTCTCTTCGATTACCTCAGACATTTCGAGTGATATTAATCTGCAAAACATTTGTACTAATCAAAACATTCAACTTTCTATTAAGCTTACCTAAAATGCTATTCCTTTAAGTCAGACTATAAGCTTTAAGACCAGTCCTACCTCTTCCAACATGGACTCACCTGACCTAGCTACTAACATTTGCCTGGAATAACCTTCAGTTTACAGTTCTTACCAGAAGAACATATAATGGTAGATGTTAGTCTTTCAATTAACAGCACCCAATATAGTGTTACACATCAAAACAAACTGACTGAGGTCGAGGAAGGATCATACCAGCGGTGCGTTTTATATTTAGCTGGGCAAGTGTCAAACTAACGTTACACAATTTTTAGCTAGTTATACCGGCAACAATATAGTACTCAACTTAAGTGTAACGTTGTAAACTTCCCAGCTTGACAAAGTAAAGGGTCAATGAAAATAGGCTTGCTTACAAGAAATCTTGGGTTAGCTCGGTCAAACTATCTCGGTGAAAGATAGAGCCAAATAACTATAAACTATAGAACTAACTAAACCTTAGGCGTCGTAGAGTTGCGATTATAAGCTAACCAACTACAATAGTTAGCTAGCTAGCTAGCTTTAACCGTGTTCCACTTGGTAAACAGACACATTATAATAAGTATATTTTGCCTTTTTCACCTCTATATAACAGCGACTGATCAAAATGTCGTGCATCTATCTGTTATCTAAATAACAATAAATGTTTAAACTAAGAAGGCCTACCTCCGTGCTAAGTCCGACCTCTTACCGTGTCCTCTGAAGAAGGGTATCATACGCAAAGCATGATGGGAAGACAGACAGTACTATCCAAGAAGGTTTGAAAAAGTATTTTGCATTGAAAATGTACATTTAAATGATTATAATTATTATTATTCGTAGTAGTAGCATTAATGGATTAGATGGCCACAAGGACTCTGAAGGGAGAATGACTTCTCCAGGTAGTTCAGTGACTGCGTACGTAGAAACACCTTTTGGAAGGATAGGAGAATGTTAGTGGTTGGCACATCTGTAAACATTACTAAATGTGAAACATTACTAAATGTGTTTTTTATTACACACACAGGCAAAGTGACTGCTACTACACGTTGATTTTGCTCATTTTATTGGGGAAGTTTTTCATTCGCAAGATGTAATTCATGGGTAAAAAAAACTTTCAATATCTTTCTAATTGATTTAGAATATTATATAACATCCCTTACCGGCATAAACAACAAACTATCAAAGAGATGTATTCAATGTGTGTCTCAATGTAACTTATTTTTAATATAATGTAAATTCCTCATATTTATTACAATGTATTATTGTCCTCTATATGTAATCCTTCTGGCTGTTCTTGTTCTCATTCTGTTGATGTAAAAAGGCCTTTATAAATAAATTTGATTGATTGATTCTTTATGTCTAATATATTTTGTATGTTATGTTGTTGAATGATATTTAAAAAAATAAAAACTACAGGTAGCTGACTCAAAGACAGTGCAGTGCTGCCTCCTGCTATAAAATAAGGATAGTCCTCTCACTGATATCAATCATATTCAGCACACGAGCCAATCAAACAGCGTCAACCCAACGATTGCTAGAAACACATATCATGTACTAATAGAAAGATTTAAAAAATATATATCTTCATTTTTTGTTGTTGATATTAGCTACTTTGTATGTTTGAGTAGAATTGGGCATTCCGCTGGGGAATGGGGCAATCTGCTAATGGGGCAATCTGCTGTTCAAACAACAAAAGCATATACCCCGCCACTGTTTTGTAAAGGGATCTCGAATGGATCTCGTCAAGTGCGCAAGGGCACTTTCGCAGACATTTTGAGCCCTTTATGCACCCTTTTCGTAAGTCCGCATTTCTGCAGACTTTGCCTGAGGGAATTGCCCACAGTTCATAGCGTTGTGACATGAAACACGGGGGTTACCAGGGGAAGCCCGGATGCGAGAGAAAAATCCCGGCAACCCGCTTTATAAGAGAAGAACGGGAAACTGCACTACATCAACAAGGATTTAAGATGGCACTTAGAACACATGAAATCCGAGGAATGCAATCACCTTATTACACACCTAGTATATTCAACTATTTATTTTAGTTTTTGCTTAACAATGCTGTTTTGACCAAAAATAGTACATTGATTATTGACAAATATAGATTGTTATTGACAATTACCTCTTGTCCACTCTGTAGGGCAAGAGCCTGCAAGACATATAAATCAGGCAGTCGGTCTATTAAGTGCCTTGGCCGCGAAGAAAGTAAAAAGTCCCAAACTCATAATAGTGTGCAACATGTTTAGGAGTCGTCAAGGTAACATAATAAAGTCGCAAAGTGCTGTCCCATTACTATTTATAGCATTTAGAGCCCTTGCAGCATCTTGCACTCAATCACTTACCAGGTGACGTCAGTTAAGTCTGGGAGGGTTCAGGGCTTAGGGTTTAGGGGGGACATTGGGATTGGACCTCAAACATTTCACCACTTTCAAATTCATTGATAAAGGTTTGGATAAATGCATGTTGATAATCTATTATATACAAATTATATATATAAAACATTTCTGTGTGTGGAGTGGAAAAACAATGGTTAAGGTTAACCGAAGATTCTAATATTTTGTTTTTGGGCTAAAGCAAGGCAAACATTTTTAAATACTCTGTGGGACCCGTGGGCTAATTTGTAAGCAGGATTCAAACCCTGGTCTCAAGGATGCAGCTAACTGCAGGGCAGTGACTCTAACACTATGCCATTCCACGGTCCCAAATTATATAGAATATGTTTTGAGTATTCACATCCCATTACATCGATAAAAATGAATGACAAATCACATGTACATTTTTATATAACTTATTCCTACATTACATAAATACCAACACCTCTCCCTTTCTCTGTCTCTCCTCATGTGGGATTGCAGTCATTGCAGTGTGCCTTGTGTCTTCTCACAAATGCTCTTCAGGCTGTTCTTACATGTGGTGGCATACCAATCAGCCTTGTGGCTGTCTGCTGGTAACAGCACAGCACACAGCTCCCTGGTGTCCACGTTCTTAGGATCATTATCTCCAAAAACGTCCAAAAACCTGAAGAGGTACAGTCTTGCATCAGGTAGATATTATTATATATTTATATATACAATGATTTGAAATGTATCTAAATACTTAAGACAAGGTATGTATGATAATAAATTTGTTATTTCTTCATGAGCCTAACTAGACCAATATCTTATCAATGTGACCTCATACATTATATAGCTTTCTGATACTGTGATTTGAGGTAATATAATCACGCATGGTAATGTAGACTTGATGCTACAGAACTTCACACCATAATACAGAATTGAGACCCAAACCAAGGCCATTTTTAACACAATTTAGGCCTGTACTTGGGAACATTTTTAGTTCATTTTTCCTCTCAGATGCATATGACTTTAAAATAAGATTCTAAGTTACCAGTTCTCCACAGGAGAATTGTCCACCCATTGCGAGGCTTTGCCTGGGTTACCCTTTCTCAGGCCGACCCAGTACGAGTCTCCTTGGCTCAACTCCTTAGCTCTCTTCCAAAGGAAGATCTGAGAAGAAAGTAACACAGTCTCAAATAGACAAAGGCCCCACATTATCCATTCTTAAACTTAACTGACGGGGTCAAATGTATTGAATTGCATAGTGAATGCCATGTAATATTTGACTTTTTTATTATACTCATATAACGGTCAGTACAAACTGAAATCAGTGCACATACAGAATAAGATATAAGAGTAAAACATTTAACCATTGATGTCTTGTGGTCTTAAAGTGACTCAATCGATTTTCAGCAATAACCAAATAAAAAGTTCAGTTCCATTCTTTGGAATAGTCAGTTAAAAGGGTACAGCTGTCACTGCGCTTAAGTCAAGGGATAGCCAGTCTAAGAATTGATATTTTGGGAGGCTGAGAGTGAAGTTAGTGCAGTTCAGTGCATGTCCATATTTAACAACACCACAGTCTGATGTGTATAACTGAAGTATTATCCTGTGACAGTACGCCTTGTGCACTTCTCAACACACCAGATCGTAAGTCTGGGCCTGGGTCAGTTTGTGGCAATACTCCCTGGTGCAACTGGTGCTAACCAGGTCTGAGTGGATCTTTTTAAATTGGCAAAGGATGAAAAATAGTTTATTTTTGTGCCATTGCCCTGAAAACCATTACCCCACACAGACACAAATCAAGACAGTTTTTGTTGCGTACCTGTTGTTTGCAGCCTGTCAGAAAACAGCAGATTAATGCAGTGAGGGGAGCTCTGATACCAGTTAAACCAGGCACTCAATAGCAATGATGTGGTCGATTTTGCTTAAGCCCTGGAGAAGTTGGTGTGGGTGAGGGTAGAGAATAGGATGTCTAATTGCCATCAAGGCCATCAAAACCATCAAGGACCATCAATGTGCGTGAGTAGAGGTACTCACAAGGCTTCATTAGTGTTATTTTAGCAGCAGTATATTATGCTGGCAGCACTCAGATTTTCAAAATCACAATAAAAGCCATCATTGAAATTTATAAGGCAATATAGTTAAAAATCTAGTCTGTAAAAAAGAACAGACAAGAACAACATTGGAACGGACATTAAACAGAAAATGACAGACTAGATTGACAGTTTAGATTGTTAACTATTTTGCCATATATATTTCAAAGATGGCTTTTATTTTGAGAAAGAAAATCTGAGTTAGTGCTGCTAGAAGAACGGTAATGAAGCCTTGAATGGCCATCACTAGATGTAGGTGCTATGTCTTCCTATATCCTGGTGGCAGCGAAACACTCAACAACTTTTTATAGTTGTGGAACAAGGGAATTGTCAGCAGCCTGGGAATGACGGGTGCATCCTGGGAATAGGTATAACTGGGGCTTTTTTCCACTGGGAGATGAATTCACCTTGCTGGAATGATGTACTGAGGATATCATAGATGGGTGGATTCTATTCTCTTAGGATCCTCTGTGAAACATTCTTGGCCCTGGAGCTTTGTTGGTTTGAAACATCAGGTTATAGCACCAATGTTTTGATCTTATCCTGGAATATCTTTAGAGGAGCTCCTTGTATTCCAGCCATGATATCCTCAGAGTTTAGAACATGGCATAACATACTCCTCATTCTAAAACGTCACCTACTGAGCTATCCAATTGGAACCGTTTTATAACTCAAGTTAATACAGATTTAAAAACAATTTGCTACAGTGCATTTCACCAAAGAAACAATAACATAAAAACCAAAACTCTTCTGTTTTTCGTCAGTATCACCGGCTGATAGGGTTTATGGCTCTGTCATACCTGCTCCTCCTCATTCTTCACCATGGCAAGGTTGCCCCCTGCAGACAGGCAGTGGTACTGACTGGAGCTCCAATCCCGTCTGTCCTGGGAGTAGAGGTAGCATTTCTCCCCAAAAGACTCCCATCCCTCTGGGCATGAACTGCACTCACGTTCTGGGAAACAGGTGGTAGGTTACTAAATGCTATAGGGCTAAAAATTAGAAGAGTCCCAGTGTTTTCAATCTAGGAACACCTATATACATAAATGCATAAACTAAGTCTATAAATAAAAAAAAACTTCAAGTTACGAACTGGCGATTCTTTATTATTGTACATGTCTACATTAATTGATTTGTCAGGTAATGTAATGCTCTCATTAGGATGCCTCTTGCAGAGCCTAGGATTAGGTGTGAAGCTGCCCAATTTTCACCACTCTTGTTATAACTCGCCATTTTGGAATTCTAATTTGATGGTGGATAGTATTTATTATCTTTTCTCTGCCTGTACATTATATTAACCAGATTACTGGATTAGTGTCGTTTTCCCAACAGGCTGTCCTCCATGTCCCAGGTAAAAGTGCCCATGCTACGTTAGGGCCTCGGAGAACTAACAGGATTATGCACACTCACATAAGCTCTTCAAATTTAATGGCACCGCAGGAAGCGGTTTTAAAACTCTGTACAGTGTGTGTTCCATAGAAATAGTCCCTAGTCAAGCACTTATGTTTTTATTTTAAACTGACTGAAAATATTCATTTGTTCGGCGCTAACCATTGCTGGTGCTGTTGGCGATGGAACAGTACTGGTTGAGCGCTGGGTACTTGCGGAAGAGAAGTAGGTAGGACTGGTTCAGAGAGTCCAGTTTCTGAGTAAGGTCTTTGAGCTTGGCCTCTTGCAAGATGGACTGTGACTGGAAGATCAAGGTGATCTGCAACACTGTGTCATGGACGCCCGATGACCCCGTTGCCATGGATGCAAAACAGAAAAAAGGGCAGTGTCATAAGAAGGAAGCATTAAGAGCCAGTTAGAATCTAAAGGTGAAGTTCATGTTAAAACATAAGATCTGTGACTATTTATAAACAATTTAGTGGAAAATGTGGTACCTATGAATTTTTATAAAATGATGACCTCTTTAAACATAAAATTAATGATCAATTCATTATTTCTACTCACAGTAACAGGTCTGTAGGAGTATGGCCAAAGTCAGCAGAAAACAAAGCAAAGCCAGGTAATGTGCTAACAGTCGGTATCGTGAATACCAGCAATCTGAGGTAAACAGTAATGTCAGAATAAACATAATACATTTAAAAGCAGGATATGATGTCTTTTAGACATCCAACTGACAACAGTGCAGACTTGAACTTCCTCTGAGCTTTTTTTCTTCAGATAACCTGTTCTATTAATGTAAAATAATTGCATCACCTATCTCTGTGGACCCATCTATCTTTCTTAGTTGAAGCAGGCCCGTTCCAGATGCTGTATTCTCCCCTGCTTTTACATTGTCCATTTTCCCAGAGCAGTAAGAAAACTCTCCTGAGTTAAACCTCCCAAATAAACGTTGAGAGGTCATGCTATCTGCACTGTACCTTTATGCAAAGTACATTCGATTGCAAAGAATTTTTTTTGTCCAGGACTTGGCTTAACCTGTGTCTGGGAAATCAGCCAAAATGGGCTTTGTAAGAACTAACTTGTAAGAACAAGTTTTCCTGTTAAGAATATTGGTTGTTCTCCAGGTCTTCACTGTAGATATTTACTTGGTTGGCCCAATTTCACATGGTGTCCTAAATAAAGATGTTTGCATACCCAGACCATAAAAAAGCAGTGTACCACGACAAGCCTTCTATTTGAACACCCTCCGTAAGAACACAAATGCTCATACCTGAAATTGTATACTTTCAAAACATTCCCCTAATCCCCTAATCCTTAATAATCCACAATCATATTGGTTGCAACTGTCACAGCTAAGGTGGTATGCTATGATTTTATGTGGACCCATTTGTATGCTTTGCGAGAGTCTTGTTTTGGCATCTGATATTCATCAGCCAGTTAAGACCGGCCGCCACAGGATTTGAATTCTTCCGTGAGCACTAACCCTCTGCACTGCTAATCAGCTCTGGTCTCAACACAGGGAAATGTCCAGGCATACAATATTTTGGGAGTTTGAAGGTGCCATACAAAAGAAACTCAAGGCTTGAGGCTAAATTCATACAGGCTATAACATATTTTAAAATATGTTACCTATAGAACTGATACTGTTATTTGATATTCCGAAACTAGTTTATATTAAGCTAAAGCCTTGACAAAGTTTCTATGTTATGTAAAATGCCTTGTTTTCCAAATTTTTTGAAGCTCATATCTGTATACATATACACATGATCATTAGGGGAATGGAAACTATGTGTGTGTAATGGGGAAAGGCAAGACAGTCCAGTAGTGGATTGAGTGATGGGTTAATGACCAGGGGGGTGCAGGAAAGGGGTGTTGGGTTGATGGTAGCTACAATAGTAGACCGGCGACGCCAAGTGCTGGAGCGGGAGGAGGCAGGCGTGATAAATGCAGCATTTGAATTCTCAAGCACATGACTTTTATCAAGTACTTTGAGACATCATGAGGATATATTGTGTAGTGTTATATTGTGTTGTTCCCAAAGTCTACCAGGCTCAAGGTTGGCAAAAATATGCAAGAGTCAGAACTCTGCTTTGGCAGACCTCATGAAACAGCAAAGAACAGCAAAGGACCCCAAACAGAATTGTCTTAATTTCTATGGTTGCAACACAAACACGACCATAATCCCCCAAAACATTCCAAAGGTTAACATTGTACATAAATTACAAGATGGTAGAAAAACAAAGCTCTGTCACCTTCTTATCAATTACAACAAACATAAACATTAACAAAATGAACAACCACAAAACATACTGGGATATCGATAATGAAAAAAGAAATACTCCTTATTTATACTGTTTGTTTTTGTACACACAGCAAGTGTAAGTCTGTGGAAAAACAAATATTTCTTGTGTTTCCTCATAACAGACTTTTCCAGTTATTTTACAGGACAAATATTAAATGAAGGTTTTATGTCTAATTCAAAAAGGAATGTTACTGTCATTGTGAAATACAGAAAATGACATGTAAAATTTAAAGTAAATTACCGTAAAATAACATTTATGTTTACAGTGCATAGAAATGTTGAGGGGCAATATAAGTGCATGAATGCCCTCTACCGTCATACAGTTGAAGCTGTTCTATAAGGAGTGGGCACAAAACACTCAGACAAAATCAAAGAAATGTATTCAGTTTGAACTTCCTGTATGTATTTCTGCCGAAAGGTGCCAGTTAGCCAGTAGAAGTTTTGAAAATAGTTGTTCAATCTATTGCCTGGTTTTGCAAACTTCCTGTATTTATTTCTGCCGAAAGGTGTAACCTTCTTTTTCCACACAAGGAAAATAAATTATGATAATGTTTGTTTTATAAATAAGCTAACATTTTATGTACAATTAGTGAATGTAGATTGCCATTGTCAGTTGAGAAAAAAATATCCATAGATCCAAATATGTCACAAGAAAATGTTCAGGGGGTGTACTTAATTCCTCAGAGCAAATTATTGAACATGCAGAACAAAAGCAGGGGACAACTAACACCCTCATGTGGCCAGCAAATGTAACTTAACTTTGAATCATGCTTCTTGCTCAGCAGAGGGTGTGTAGCCTTTTGCTCCATCCAAGCATTAACACATCTTATTGTACAAATATTTTCTTTGTCTATTCAAGGTTTTAATTTGGAGTGTGAAGGTTGGTGTTGGGAGTTTCACTTACTCAAACAAGTCCCGGAAGCAGATCTGCCCTAAAGGCAGACAATAATGTAATTGGTTGACTCATTGGAGCGGATAGAGCTTACCTTCCAACTCTGGGCTGGTTTCGCAGACACAGATTAAGCCTAGTCTATGACTAAAACATCAAGTAAAATGGAAAATTCCATTGAGCTTGTTTTTTTAGATTAGATTCAACTTTATTGTCATTGAACAGTACAAGTACAGGACAACGAAATACAGTTTTCATCTAACCAGATAGAGGAAAATGAAATGAAAATGCATTACATATGGCAGTTCTAAATGTGCAGTGGAAAATTCACAAATTTACAGAAAATGTACAGGTATTAAGTATAATGTATGTACAAGTGAGATAAATAGTTGTGGCAATTCTCAATGGCATTCTGAATTTGCAATTGAGGCTAATTGAAGGAGTGAGTTAGCATGTGCAGCTGAAAAGCAGGGATAGCAGCAATGAGGTTGCCGAGGTAGACGAGTGTGTAACAATTGAAAGTGAAAGTATAAATGTGCAATGTGCAGTGAGGGTTAAGGTGCAAGTTTAAGGTGCAAGTTGGCATGTGCAAATGAAATACAGGAATAGCAGCAATGACACGTGAACTGAGAAATCTTATCAGACTAGTCCAGTAGTGCAGAGGGTGGGCATAGTTAGTGATGGGATGTCACAGAGTTCAGCAGGGTTACAGCAGATGGAAAGAAACTGTTCCTGAGCCTGCTGGTGTGAGAACGGAGAAACCTGTACTGCCTGCCTGATGGGAGGAGGGCAAACAGATTGTGGCATGGGTGTGAAGGGTCCCTGGTGATGCCGTGCGCCCTACACAGACACCACTTGTGCTGGAGGTCTTCAATGGCTGGGGGCTGGGTACCTGTGATGTGCTGGGTGGTTTTCATCACCCATTGCAGGACCTTCCGGTCGGCTACGGAACAACCACCAAACCACACTGTGGCGCAGCAGAATGCTCTCGATTGTGCAGCGGTAGAAGTTCACAAGGATCTTGGAAGACAGGTGGGCCTTCTTCAGCCTCCTCAAGAAGTACAGGCGCTGCTGTGCCTTTTTGATCCGGGTTGAGGTGTAGAGGGACCAGGAAAGGTCCTCGGAGATGTGGACACCCAGGAATTTGAAGCTGGACACATGCTCCACCTCAGTGCCATCGATGAGAACTGGAGCGTGACTGCAGCCTTTAGACTTCCTGTAATCCACAATGAGCTACTTGGTTTTCTTTGCATTAAGAGCCAGGTTATCAGCGCACATGCCGCCAGGCACTTGACCTCCTCCCTCTAGTCCTAGACTAGTCTTAATCTGTGTCTGCAAAACCGGCCTATAATGTTTAAGGTCAGTGTTAGGTAAGGGTTAAGCTTGGGTTAGTGTGGAGACAAGTAAAAATGTGGGTCAAATGTCTACTCAGGGCCCAGTTTTTCACACATTTTCTGACGGGAGCAACTTTGATCGATAATGCTTCTGTTCAAGTGCTGCCACAAGACAAAGAACTTTAAGACTTGTGGCGGGGTTTGGGAGGTTGATGCTGGTTTTGTTGTTAGGAGAGTCCAAAAAATGAATATGTGATTTCCTTTATGTAAATCAAAGCGAGCAGTCAGCAGTATGTTGTCAGCTACCAATATTTAGTCCTGGTTCATAGCATGAACAGCAAAGGCACTACCGTCTATAAAGGACAGGAATGCTAGAGTGGGACTGCTGATGCAGAGATAGCAGAGGTGTTGTTTCAGCAAGGGACTCCTTTGGTGTGCCAGAATTAGGTCATCTCATTCTGTTACCCATAGTTCCTCATATGTTTGTGCTAGCTGTGCAATTTATTTTTCCGGTATCATCGGTGGTGGTTGGTTGGTTGGTGTTACAAATTTGTAAGTAACCCAGTTAGAATAAGGAGAGTCTTTGGAACACATTGATGTGTTTAGTTTTGCCGTTCAACCAACCATGAAATTCACCTTCATTATATGCACTTACAAATAAATTTCCTAAAAATGAATGGTTGGAGCTATAAAATAAAAAATCAAATATGCAGTTTTGCTCTAGGATTCCTAGGCAAAGGTAAGAAAATTGAACATGAGGGTAAGGAAAATGGAACAAAGGCTGCTATTTTATTTCAAAGGCCAGAAGGAGATATTTATCAATGCATTTCTCAGTGCCTGGTGTCCATATCAATGACAACAACACTTCTTTTTTAATGCATCCCTGTTTTCCCAATTTTTTTATACCTATTTATATAAATATTTACATTTTCTATTTAATGTTAATCAGTAATTTGAGCTCATGGATAATTTCCATCCTATTAAAAAGTAATTAATGAAGTTCTGTTGATTGTTGAGGAATAGGCCTTTGGATTGCCAAAAACACATGGCCCTACTTGAAGCAATTGTACCAATCCTGAGCACATTTCAATATTATCATCAGGCAGATTCTGAGGTCTATTCCTGCTCACTAATATGATGTTTGCTTTCTGGAATACCCTCTAATAACAAAGCAGTCCATCCAACATATTACACTTTTTAACAATCTATTCATATTTGTATATACTGTATATCATCAATGTATATATCATACATTTAAATGTAGCAGTAATTAATGTAACAACTGCTTATTAGCGAGGCTGAAAATTTAATCTGATCGGTTTGAGATTTATTTGAAAATAATTTTTTTTATTGAGAGTTAAACATTGAAAAAGGGTCCCTTTGAAGGTTCAAATTGTTACGCTATCAGGGCAGAGAAATCTACTGCTCCAAAAACAATCTTTTCTACAGTATATTTACATCATGGTCATCTAGAAAGAAAATAAACATATTCAATTAATTGGACAAAAACAGCTAGCTACCCATTTGATAAACCTAGCTTTCATGGCAAGCCTATAGAGTACCATGGCATATTCTGTTTGGGTAATTCAGAGCAAATTGTCCGACAGCAGTTGATTCTTAAAATGACAAGCAACAGTATATAACTGCATAGCTGGCTACAGTAGAACTACATACAGTTAGTTGGCACAGCAACCAGTCTGTTTTAATGGGCCCAGTACTCTTTTATGAAACAGCTGTTTTCAGAAAGAACAAGCTAAGTTATAACACAAGCTATTTCAATAGTATGCACAGAACCTCATACCTTTCTTGATCTAGTTAAAACCATTCGTCTTAGCTAGTTGACATTCATGAATGTTGTTGTCCTTACTGTTAATCTTCTAATTAAAACACAAAACCTTAGTGCTGACATTACCCAAACTCCCTGGTAACGCACAAATGCAATTTCTGACATCTTCATTGAGTCAAACAATCACATTTATTTTTGCCTTCAGGGCAGATCTTCCCTGAAGTCATGTTTAAGTAAGTTAAACTATGTGTGTTAGAGTTTGACTAGGCCAAAAGCTTTGATCAACATCAGCCTTTGTGATGAAATACTGACCATGAATGAAAACAAGTGTGGTGTATCCACTGATAAAATAGAGAATTATTTCAAAATCTTGATTTTATTTACAAATGAAACAGCATTTATTTGTCATTCATGGTTTATGAATAATGTTACAATTTTGGCTTGCACACAAACACACAGAGAAGGGATTTTGACCAAATAAACAGGAGTTAATAAATACAAGGTTGTTCAAAAGGCCCTATGTACACACAAGAACAAAAAAGAAGACATTCTATAGTATTTTATACAGATTAAAAATGCACACCAAAGGCGAGATTAAGCAAACTTTATGCAAGCAACATAGATTCTTTTCATAAAACGGCATTTATTGTTATGTATTCTTTCCAGCTATATTAACATTAAATAATCACCATAAACAACATATTTGTTTCGAAAAATTGCCCACTATCTGGAAAATAAAATGGGAGCATGGATTTGTTAATGCTCAACTTGGCATTATAAACTCTTATAAAACCATCCAGACCACCATTTCCCCTCAAACAAAAGTGCATGAATAAATATTTACAAACTTACTGTAATAGTGTGGACTGAAATGGTTGTAATTATTATTAGCAGCCAGGGGGTATGTCCAGCCGAGCATAATAATATCACCATGGCAACAACAGATACCCCTTTTACGATCAGTGTTCATGTAAAACAATGAGACGATCCACAGCCCGGGTGAGTGAACAAATAAAGATGCTTTACATTCCTCAAATGTGTATGCTTTACAGACAGAGAAAAGATACTCAGATACTATGAAAGGACTGAAAAGAAAATTATTACTGGTATATAATTAGTTCTATTTAAAAAGAAAGAAATGGTTTGTGTATGTTTATGTAACTTGACTGTAGCTATTCAATAAGAATTATACATGCATAAAAAGCTGAAGACCCAACTAATAAAAACATTTGATGAGATTGACACTAAATAATAAGCATTTTAAAGCCTTTATTAAGCTGTTTGGGGTCCATATGCGTGCATGTATCAATGTATTTCAGAGCACGTATTGACAGCACCGTAATAGTGTAGATCTGGATGAGAGCTCCACTTGTCAAGTAAATCCCACAGTAAGCTATTACGCAGATGTCACCATCATCGTTCACCTCTTGACAGGCATTTAACCTGTATTGTTGCAGGCTCGTGTGAACACTGCTTTTCCATAAAACCTCGTAGCCATTTCATGAACGCTGATAGACATTTAAAACGTCAAATTCAAAGTATCCAATTTTAGCTTTTTTTGCATATAAAATACTTACAAAAAATCTGTTTTTGCAAACCAAATACGAACAGGTCATCTGTGGCTAAGACTGGAGAGAATTTGTCCGGCAGTGCTAGGCTAGGGGTTTTGATTGCCGAGATCACCCACAGGTAGAAAAATATTAAATCTACATAATGCAAGACAATGTCTTGATAGAAGGGTCTGCTAAATGGCATATTTTTGTGTATATTAAATTCCTCAGTCAAAAGCAAAGAGCACCAACATCTACCTTTCCTGTGAAAACTCCTGTTGAATCCTGATTGGTTGTATTTACAACACAGTAATAAAAATAGGCTTAAAATCTCTGAGGGCAGGATAGATTCGTGACAGGCTAAGAGCCCAAGAAAATCCCTAGATGTGATCCTCCATCATCATGTACAGAATATACAATTAATTTCACACCTCACACCTATCACATTCAATCATCAAATCATTATCAATGTTGTTTAACTCATACACTTACCATAAGCATGGCTGTGTTTTGGGTGACCTTAGTTTGTTAATGCCATGGTAGCCAACATTGGTTTATGAACATCTCCAAGCTTTCCATTTAATCACTGGTACTTTGCTGTTTACCAGACAAAAATGTGAAGATTGAAAAAATAACACCTGGCAAATTATGATTTTGAGAACCATGTGAACCTCCAAGACATGACTTATAAATGGCTAAAGTGAATGGAGGGACCAATTCACAGTCAGAGTTAAGCAAAGAACTTTGAAATTAAGAGATTTGTTTTCCTGAAGAACATTCAGAGTAATGTATATCCAAGCCTATACTGTGTTTTGGTGGCCACAAATATCTGCTTTCACTGGACATCTTCATACATTTTGAGTAGCATCACAAATGAACAACACAACCTGTAATCTGGAGGAGAAAGTGGCTCTATCAGAACTTTCAGCTGCATTTCTATCTAAATTACTAAATTATCTGTATTGGATCTGGGGAGCAGAAGTGGTCATGGTTGTTCAGGAATATACAACATTTGCGCTTTTTAAAGCCCTCACACTTCTTCGGCCAAGTGAGAGTAAAGGCTAAATAAAAAGGAAACGAATAAATAGCAATATAGCTGAATGGCTCTATGGTTCTTGTTGCTAAGAGCCAGCCAGGTTTGTTGCTAAGGGTCTGTGACGTCTGTACAGCATAGTGAACAGAACACGCTGCCTTGTCTGACAGCTGGTTGACTAAAATCAGGGGCTTGGTGATCCCAAAAATGGGGGGTGGGCGAGCAGCCATTTTGATGAGGCAGAGAGAGGTAGTGTTAGTGGCAGGGGTCGAAGGGATATTTGGTGACCCCACCATGAAGCTCGACCACTGCCTCTGTCCAAGAGATTATGTCACCTGCCAAGTGACCTCCACAGGAAGCCTGACTGTAGATTTCATTCGGCGTAAGAACACGGGACCACAACTGGAGGTCGGACATCTCGCCCACAAAGGACTGGGTGGCGTCAAATCGGCCACCTAAAGTGTCCTGTTGGCATAGCATTATAAAGTTATTATAAAGGCCCCCAATACAAGTATTACTTTATACAGTCAAATCAAGAAGTATTGGCTTCCTTAATGAAATGCAAAAAGTGAATGCAAAAAATAAACAACACAAATAATGAGTCATATTTTGGTCTCAAACATAAAAGGGAGACTTATACTTTCATTTCAACACAATTTCTCAAACACAAAACCTTTAATTTACCTAGCATGATTTTTCTGCAAAACATATGTTTTAAAAGCATTGGCACCCCTGAAGAATATTTGATATGAAACCAAACAAAGTGGCATCTGTTATGAAATTCTATGCTTTTTAGTTTGTCTCCAGGAACTGTATTGTGCCCTTCATCTGTTCCTTTTTCCCTGTGGTATAATTTTGAGGTCGCACACATGTTAAATCCCTTTGTCATTCATCACCATGCGTAAAATCAAAGAGCAGTCACCTGAAAGGAGACAGATGGTTGTTGACCTTCACAGATCAAGTAAAGGATAAAAAAACACACAAAAACACATTCAATCGCAAACTCAAGATGGCGCCGCAGATGGCCTCCTCGGTTTGCTGGTACACAATATTCTGTCTTATTTTGTGGGTTAAATCAGTGTTCTGTGACTGTTCTCTGATTGTTTTCTCAAGAGAAGAGATCATAAAAATCGGGGATACAATCGGGGATTTATTCCCAGATTTTCTTGTAGCATCCGTTGAATTACTGGACATTCTGGTCAAAGCTACATCTGCACTTTGTCAAGCAGTGAAAGGCCGTCAGCAGGTGGACTACGGACTCCGTTACCAGGAATATTCCTCGCCAATGTGCGATCGCTTAACAATAAACTGGACGAACTTCATTTGCTGTTGGGGAACAACAGAGATCTCTCCTTATCTTCCGCCTTGTGTTTTATGGAAACGTGGCTGTGTGGATCTATACTGGACTCAGCGCTGCAATTGCCGGGTTTCTCAATCTTCCGGGCGGAAGATTGAGAAACCCGGCAATTGCAAAACAAAGGGAGGAGGAATATGTTTCTACATTAACAACTGCTGGGACAACGATGTGACACTACAGTACTGTTCTCCTGACCTGGAATCATTTATATCAACAATGTGACAGTCATACTACAGTACTGTTCTCCTGACCTGGAATCATTTATATCATTGATATGACACTCATACTACAGTACTGTTCTCCTGACCCAACTGGGAGTGCCCGAGTCCACATGCAGGTGGATCACAGCCTTCCTGTCCAACAGGAGGCAGCATGTGAGGCTGGGGAAGCACTTGAATGACCCCCTGACCATCAGCACCGGCTCCCCTCAAGGCTATGTCCTGTCCCCCCTACTCTTCTCCCTGTACACCAGCAGCTGCACCTCCAGTCACCACTCTGTCAAGCTCCTGAAGTTTGCGGATGACACCACCCTCATTGGACTTATTTCTGATGGAGACGAGTCTGCCTACTGGTGGGAGATTGATCATCTGGTGTCCTGGTGCAGTCAGAACAACTTGGAGCTCAACATCCTAAAGACAGTGGAGATGATAGTGGACTTCAGGAGAAGCCCAGCTGCCCTTCCACCCCTCGCCTTTGGGGGCTCCCAGTCAACTCTGTGGAGTCCTTTCGCTTTCTGGGCATCACCATCGCCCAGGACCTCAAGTGGGAGCTGAACATCACTTCTCTTACAAAGAAAGCACAGCAGAGTATGTACTTCCTGCGCCAGCTGAAAAAGTTAAACCGTGCATAGACTATGATGGTGCATTTCTACACTGCCATCATAGACTCCATCCTGACCTCCATCACCGTCTGGTACGCATCATCCACTCTGCAGAGAGGGTGATTGGCTTCAATCTGCTGTCTCTACAGGACCTACACACCTCCAGGACGCAGAGGCGAGTGGCAGTGATTAGGGCTGATCCCTCTCACCCTGGAAATGGACTATTCAGAACTCTCCCCTCTGGCAGAAGGCTGAGGTCTATCAGGACCAAAACCTCTAGCCAGAAGAACAGTTTCTTTCCTACAGCAGTAGGCCTCATGAACATGCCCCCAGAACCAAACTGACTATAGCCCGCTCCCCACATACACACAACCCTAAACTGGACAAATCTATAACCCCTCCCCACATACTCACACAACCCTCAACTGGACAAATCTACAACCCCTCCCCACATACACACAACCCTAAACTGGACAAATCTACAACCCCTCCCCACATACACACAACCCTAAACTGGACAAATCTATAACCCCTCCCCACATACACACACAACCCTAAACTGGACAAATCTATAACCCCTCCCCACATACTCACACAACCCTCAACTGGACAAATCTACAACCCCTCCCCACATACACACATAAAACCTGTGATTGGACAAATGTTGCACCTTATATATTTTTTTGTAATTTATTAATGCTCAGTCTACTGTTTTTATGATCAGTCCACTGTATTTATTTTTATTTCATTTACTACTGTTGTATAAATTGTTGCACTAAGGGGCCAGAACAAATTACTTGTTTGTTGTGAAACTTACTCAGCAATAAAACTCTTTCTGATTCTGATAAACAGATGGAAATACTGCTAACCAGAGTTAGGGCAATAATAAAAAATGTTACTTGTCTGGCCCCAACGCAAAATGAGGGAGATGGTGAAGGAAGCAAAGAAAAATTCAAGGATCACAGTCTCAGATCTGCAGTCTAGTGGTATCTTGGGTTTATCAAATCTCAGAATCAATGGTTAAATGCCACCTCCATGTCAACTAACTCTTTGAAAGGGTTGCAGTAAAGATGCCCTTAGTGAGCCCAATCCACAAATTGCAGCACCTGGACTTTGCCAAACGTATTGGAACTACATTATGAATTATGTGTTGTGGTCAGATGAGCTTTTTGGCCATGCACACCAACATGTTTGCCAACAAAAGTGACTGCATACAATAAAAACACATGATAGCCACAGTAAAAAATGTATGTGGATCGTTGATGCTTTCTGGTTGTTTTTCAACTAGTGGTCCAGGGGCTCTTGTTAAGATCGATGGCATAATGAATAGCCCAAAACCTACTCTGTCTGGAGATTGAAACTTGGCCATGGATGGACCTTTCAACAAGACAATGACCCCAAACATCCATCACAATCAGCACAGATATGGTTGCAGGAGCACAAAATCATTTTTTTACAATGGCTCAGTCTCCGGACTTGAATCCAATATTGGTTCACACAGTACACATGTGCAACCAAAAGCTATCAAGGATCTTCAAATGTGCTGCATGGTTGGCCAATATCCCTCAAAATGTGTGTGCCAACCTTGACAGACTTTACAGGAAGAGGCTCAGTGATGTTATTCACTCCAGGGGAGGCTTCACAAAATATTGATTGTAGGGGTGCCAATAATTTTGAAACATACGTTAAAATGTTTTATTATTTAATAAAGGGTTTGGAGTTTGAGGAATTATTGTGTTGTAATGAAGGTATACAGCTTCCCCTCATGTTTGAGCCCAAAACATAACTAATTCTTGTCCAATTTCATTCTAATGTATGTCCCACAATAAACAATCAAGACATACTTTTTTTGAACCAGATTTGTCTCAACTTTCAGTTTAACTGCACCCCCTTTAAAACAATTTTGGTTAGTCGGTAACAATGTTCTAAAATAAGTTAAGATCAAACAGTTTTTCTTAAATCACATGGTCTGTAACATGGAAACGTTTAGTTTTTTGGCCTAAATCACCAGTCACTGCCAGAAATGCATTAACCGTGATATTTGATTCCTGTTTAGAGTTGTTTAGAGTACCAGTCTAATGCCACCTGAATGGGCAAGTGCATTCTAACTTTGGCTGGTATTAGATATATAGTCATACCTGCTCCTGGCCAAGAATAAAGACTCCTCCAGGCTTGATAGGGTGCCAGGCAGATAGGTCTTCTCCAGTCCCCCTCTTTATGCCATCCTGGAATGCCTCCCAATGCCCATCATGTGTTGACCATGTTATGCACAGGTGGTGCCACTTCCCATCCGTCATTACAATGGGCAAAGTCACTGCCTGTGGGGAGACATTTGAGACAATTGACAGGTTTCTATTTACCCTGAATTTTGTCCAGGGGAAACAAACACAACATTGCAATGTCTAATGGACACTACAGCTCTAGCAGAAATATTCTCCGGATAGAAAACATTTCTCTCCATTTGACAGATGTGGATTTTGCTTTTGGCAAAAGTTGATTGCAAATAATGATGATGGCAACCGTGTTCTAATGATGACTGATCATTTTGCTGACATATGACGTCAAGTTTTTAATCTAAATCCCTAATGCTTGCGCAAACTATTTTTCAACTAAAATATTTAGATTTCTGATTTTCAAGAATGTTTAAATTTTTCACACGTAAGCGGAGCCGGCCAAGAAGAGAGAATGTCTCTTATTGACTGACTGATTGACTGACTGAGTGAGTGACTGAGTGACTGACTGACTGCCCCTTGTTAAATAGCGTATCGAATCTCGTTACAGTCAAAACAAATTATGCGTTAGGATTTGTTCGGGATAGACAAACTCTGCTGGATACAACCTTCTGTTGCTACGTTAGTGTAAGCCTACAATAAAACTGTTTATGGTTATATTATGACTATTTCTGGAGGATTTTCGATGTAGTGCATGCTTTTTGGGTCAGGCTAAACAAAAACTTTGCTGGCTACAATCTTCAATAGCTACGTTATAGTAAGCCTAAACTAAAACTGTTTACAGTTAAATTGCGATTATTTCTGGTGGATTTTCGAAGTACGCCTCCGTGCATTCTTTTTGGGGTAATATAGGCTAGATCAAAACCCCTTTGGCAGTAAAAGAGTAGGGGTTTCCACGATTCTCTCGTCTTTTCACTTGACGAAAAAGTCGGTTGTCATCACCAATATTGATAGTTATTGTATCAATGTCATTCACGAATGAAAGAAAACTAACGTTTTTGTGCCATGAAATGAAATAGCTTTGGCAGTGTATAGTTCATCTTCGGTCTCGCTAGCAATTTCTAAATTCTTATGACTATTCCAAGTAGTACGTTAGTTGATACTAGTAAGCCTATTACTGGTTAATAAGCTATTAAAATGGCCAGTGGCAAAAGCTATACATTTTATAGATGCTATTTGTGGTGGAGGTAAACTTAATAAGAAACGTTAGTCAGTTTAACACAATGTTAAATAGTGTCTAACGAAATATTCGAACTTGGCGTGATGTTAATGCGTGACCAAATGAACTAATGTCGAGATGCTATACCGACACTGGGCAAATGTGTAGCACAGTGGGTAGTGGTTAAGGACACTGCCTCTCACGTGGGAGACCTGGTTTTGAGTCCAGTGAGGGCAGCAGTATTTATCACTTTTAATTGCGGGCCGGCTGATCTAAGCTTGCCTGATTCCTTTTCTGGTTCAGTTAGATGTATAAATGTTTTACAATCCAATTTTGCATCTACAGGAGTGCATGTAGATCTGCAAAATGACAAGATCCGTAGAAATACAAGTCTAATCAAAATATTTCACTGAGAGAAAAGGGCTGTCACTATCCATTTGAAAGAAGAGAGATTTTTACCATTTTAATTAGTTAGTTTATTATTCGTCTCATCGTCTCTGTTATTCCAAGAAATCAGAAGGTCATGTCATTTTTGAGGGAAATGCAATATTTTATCAAAGAGTTGTAAGACTTCCCTTCAGGTTCTAGATAATTTAGTAACACATGTGTCACATTATCCCATTGAATGGAATGATAGCAGTCAAAACAATATCATATGCCATTATTATAGCATATTATTATAGATACCTTGAGTAAAAATAAAAAGGTGTTATAAAAGTTATTAACACCTTTTTATTTTATTAACATAGTATCTTATCCTGTGGTATTAACTACATCCAAAATCTTGAAAGCATTTAAGTCTATTTAAGGTGTGCACACTATTATGACATTTGGCATGGTTATGATGGCCATCAATCCATTCAGTTTAATATTGTAACACACAAGTTAATAAGCCCAGAAGTTTGTTTGCTTGTTCCAAATGATATTGCTAAGCAACAGGCATGTTTTATATGGCCAATACTAACTGCTTCTTGCTACATACCACACCCGTCAGGACTTATTGCTTAAATACACAAAGGCTTTCAGCTAATCAGTATTTATGTAATGTGTTATACAGCTGTGTTAATAATGTGTTATACAACTGTTATAAAAGCTATATCAATTAATGAATGAAGACGGCAATAGTAATGTGTTACTCACCATCACAGTGTGCTTTCTGTCATTTAGTGTGCTTTATGTCAGTGCATAACAACATAGACTATGATGCCATAGCTAAGTATCCCCAGGTTAAACTACAAAATCCCCTCTGGTCTGAAAACAACCCTGACTCATGCTGAGCCACAGTCTCAACCCTGATCATGTGATGCCCTGCATCCACCCTGCCAATATGCGCCTCTCCGCATGACTGCACTCAGTAAGCTGCTTGCTCTTTGCCCTCCATGGTCTTAATCCATTAGGGAGGATGATAGATGAGGACAGGGCCGCTGTCTCTTAGGGGCAAGATGAGGTGAGAAGAGGCTACAGATGAACTGTGATCGTTACACCTGTCTTCCTGTCTCGTTCCTTGAGGACCAGAGATAAATCAAATTCTGGCGCTTGGTTGAGTCATCTGCCACTGGTGTGGGCTTGCAAGCCTTGAAGTGATGTATTTTTGACTTGTGCTACCAATGGGGCATCTGATTACATGTGTTGGCTTACTAAAATGTTGATCAAAATTGTGAAACACTAATTTTAGTTAATTAGGAACTTCATATTAGGAAACCATTTAGCAGAAGAATTTGCGTAGACACCAGTGCAGAGAATATATATTCACAGGTTTTTCAATAGGAGCTGAATTTGAAAACGGCAATTAATCGCTAATGCTCTTACCTTGTCATTGACTAGTAGCTCCATTGGGTTGTTGCCCCATTCGATCAGAACCAGTTCGTTGGCCTGTCCTGGGACAGAATAAGAAAAGGGTGTGCCGAGACCAGGCCCTGGTCCCCCTTTTAGCCAGAGGCAGACAGTGAGGGCGAAGATTTCACTGAGTAGGGTCCTCTTTATCCTTCCATACATGTAGTTAGTGCGCATTGGAAAGCCTATCTGGAAAGCATCGGGACTCTTAGGCTTTTTGAGGGTTCCTGGTGAGATATGAAAAAGTAAAATATCAACAATGATCAGCTGATATGTAAGATTAAGTAATTTGTCAAAAATACCTGACTGAATATATTTACCTGCAAATCGCTACAAACACAGGATGCAACTCAGAAAAGGATCTTACAGTTTAAGGTTAAGTAAAGTGCCCTCCAGAATTATTGGCACCCTGGGTAAATATGAACAAAAGAGGCTGTGAAAAAATGTCATTATTGTTTTTCAGCTTGATGTTACACTCAAAAGATCATATGAATCTAACCTTTTGGTGAAAATTCTTCAAAGAATAAAAGATCAACATCAAGAAATAAATATTGAATTAAAAAACGAGCTACAAAAAAGCCACCGTTGCATTCAATACTTTGTGCACCCTCCCTTTGCCAAGCTTACAGCACCAAGTCGTGTCCTATAACATTTGATGAGATGGGAGAACACATAGAAAGGGATTTGAGAAAATTCCTACACAGATCCTTCAGAGTCATTGGTCCTCGGCTGTGGACTCTTCTCTTTAGCTCCTCTTTAGTGGACTGAAATGGCCATTGCAAAAGCTTTATTCTACGATCAGTGGGCTATTTTTGACTGGATTTGGTGGCCCAATTTGGATTGTTGTCATGTTGGAAGATCCAGTGATGAACAAGTTTTAGCCTCCTGGCAGAGGCAGACAGGTTTTGACCTAACAATTCCTTGTTGTTGAAGTAGTGCATATTGTCATGAATCCTAACAAGGTTCCCAGGGCCTTTGGAAGTAAAACAGACAAAAACATAAAAAAACCACCAACATGCTGTACTTCACAGTGAAGTGTACTGATCTGTATAGCTATTGTTACGCCAAACCCGCCCCTGGTATTTGTTGCTAAACAGCTACATTGAATTATCATCAGACACTAAGTTCCAATGACATTTAACAAACTCCTGGTGCTTTTGTTTGTGGTTTGGTGGGAGCAGAGGCATTTGTCTTGTAACACTTCCAAATGACATGTTGGCATTAAAGTGGCATGTATTTGTAGTTTTGGAGACCCCAAGATTTAACCAATGTCTACAATTCTCCAAATATGACCCTTGAAGACTTTTGGTATGAACCATTCTTCTCACTGTACGTGGTGGCAAAATACTCAGTAATGATGTGTCCTCCTCCTCCTCATTCATCACAGCTCCAGTTGTTTTATATTTCTTAATTATTGCCCTAATTCGGGAGTAGCTATAGCCATTTCCTGATTTGTAAAGTCCAACAACCTTTTGTCTCATTTTACTTGTGTTCTATGGTCTTTCCTATGTTAATGATTGGCTAAGGGATAACTAAGGGATAACTAGCAAAGGGTGTTATGGATGACCACTTAAAAGTTCCTGCGGACTCACATTAACATTTTAATCAAAAAACATCAATTAGATTTTGGACATCAGGTTTTCTAGGGGTACCAATGATTGTGCCACACAGGTTTTTGAATTAAATAATTATTTCTTGATGAAGATTTTTCAATCAATTAATGATTGGATTAATGGGATTTTTTGTGTAAAATCAAGCTGAGAAACAATACAGCCTTTTTTGTCCATATTTACCCAGGGTGCCAATCATCATGGAAGGCACTGTATGTGTTATTAAAAGTGTTATTATCTAAGATGTCCAATACCAGTGTCAGTGTTCCTGTGATTCAGGTGGCTCAGTACAGTTTCCAGCTTGTTGTGACCGCGGCCAGGAGGTCTTGGAGCCGGTGGTTTGCTGTTATAGGATGGACGAGGACGATGGCCATGATCATCATTCCCATGGTGACCATCCTCATGGGGACTGTTTCCATGGTTGTCATCATGATGATCCTCAAGGTGGTCTTCATGGTGGTCATCATGGTGATCGTCATGATGGTCTTCATGGTGCTCATCATGGTGGTCGTCGTGATGGTCATCATGGTGATCGTCATGGTGGACTGTATTGTGGATGTCATGGCGGCCGTGGCTACGATCATAATGGCGGTCGTAGTGTCGGTCATAGTGACGGTCGTCAAGGTGACTGTTATGACGACTGTTGTGGCGGTTGTTGTGCCGGGTGGGGGTGTGGGTGTCGTGGTGGTCCTCATGGTGGTCATCATGGTGACCGGGTCCATGGTGGTCGTCGTGGTGGTCATCGTGGTGACCAGTTCCATGGTGGTCATCATGGTCATCGTCATGGTGACCGGGTCCATGGTGTTCCTCATGGTGGTCATCGTGGTCACCATAACCATAGTGATTGTTCAGCTGCTTCTCAAGTGCATTGATTTTGCGTTGCAGAAGGTCTCTTAGTGAGCTTGAATAAGAGCTGGAGGAATTCCTGGCCTGGACAAAGAGAGACAACTAGTTATATTAAGAAATCGTTGTACATTAAAAGTATTAGATTACATTTTTTTTACCCAATTTTTCATTCAGTTTCATTATGCCAGGTACTGTATGCCGTGACCAGAATTTGAACTTTGACACAGCTTTAATGCAAGGCAGCGACACACTTAGACCACTCAGAGGCCCTGTAGTCCATGTTTAAAATGAAATTATAAACATGGATGGGATAATGGCATTTAAAGCTGGCCCCATAATACCCAACCGTTTACCTTCCTTACATCTTCTTATAGTGTCTCTGGGCAAATCCAGGCTTTACTCAGTGCCAGAGCACACCCTGATTAATAGCTTGTCAACATGGATGACGCTAATTTGCATTGAAGGCGGCTAGCACCCTGCTGTGCTTAGTTACAGATTTGATGTATAGACCCTACAAACAACTATAACTTGTCAGGACATCCCTGGAACTTTAGGAGGCTGTATTTTGTTCCCCTGGACGTCCCTACGATGTCCACTGTTTTCCGAGAGATCTTGTTAATTTACTCTCCTTTCGGTCATGGTT
Organism: Esox masquinongy; assembly: GCA_016801175.1. Lineage (NCBI taxonomy): Eukaryota > Metazoa > Chordata > Actinopteri > Esociformes > Esocidae > Esox > Esox masquinongy. The sequence continues at coordinate 56,865 of JACXGI010002648.1, forward strand.
TTTGGTAACACTGTGTGCTATTAAAAAATAATTAAAAAACTATAAATTTTTATGATATTCAGTGTTAAATAATGCAATAATATGATGGCAATATACATACAGTGACTCAAAATTAATCACCACCTTTTGACTTTTCCAAATTTGATGGTCAAAATGGATTTAATTAGGTGTTTTTGCCACCAATCGACACAAAAAGTAAAAAATAAAATCTATGAATTGTTGTAAATGAATCACAAATACAAAACAGAAAATAACTGATTGCACAAGTATTCCCCCCTTTAGTAAATATTTGTTTTCCTTGTTTATATCAATCTCGCTCCAAGTCGTTTTGTGTGTAGTCGCTGTTGTCCTAATTTGATACAGCTATTAAATGTCTTTCGGTGATGCTCCTATCTACAGATATATTGATAAACATTCAAGGTGTCAACATTTTGTCCGTAAGTGTGACGGTCCCAGCCGGACGGGACCGTTCCGCTCTGTGTTTTCTGTGTCCTTGGTTTGTCATGCCCTTGTTTGGTCTTTCCTGTTCTTGTTTCAGTTTATCGGTTTATTCCTTTCACCTGTGTTTAGCCCCCACCTGTTTCTGTTCTCCTTATTATTCTGTGTATTTCGTTCTGGCATTTTCTCCCTGTCCTTGTTGGTCATTGTGTTGTATGTCGTTACTGTGACGTTCCAGGTTTCTGTGTTCAGTCCATTTCTTATATGTAGTGCACGGCACTCCGTTTTGTTTTTCCCTTTTGTTTATATTAAAAGCTCCTTCAACCCTGCGCTTGCCTCCGTCCCTGTGAAATCGTGACAATAATCTGAAAGACTACAACTTTGGTGGGGCGTTGCTTCCTGCTCTGGTTAAGTCCCAAGTCTGGCGAATTTTGAATATCCTATTATTTGTTAGTTTAGCTTACTTCACACAACACAAAAAAGTAATATTACATGGGGATATTGAACCATACATGCTTGAACCAGAGCAGGCGAGCAAAGATGCTTTAAGAGACAGCGGATACTGAATCAGCTGCATTTGCTGATATTCGGGTGAAACATTGAAATACGAATTGAAGAATGTATTCATTAATTGCATTGGACCACAACAGTTTAATCAGGACCAAGATGTCAAATCTCTACTGATTTGTGCTTTTTTATTGCTCAACAAACAGTGGTTGTGGAAAAACACATACTGTTTCTTTTTGGGTGGTTTAGAAGTTACAGTAACTCGATCTGACGTAAAGTTATCGAAAAATGTTGACCCCTGTGGCGCGATTGCACTCGCACCCCAAAAATCAGTGTTGCACCAGCACAACCAACGGAATCAGCTGGTACCTTCTGTAAGATTCCCCACCCCTACACACCTGCCTACTCTTGGGATCTCATCAGAGGAGGCATTTTAGGGTTCCCAGGGAGAAGCTCATGATTGAGACAGATAGAAGGAAAATTGACAAGAGAAGATTACATGACAGAGGTGGACGAAGATGGCCAGGAGATGGATGGTGCTGGAGCAGCCTCCCAAGTTACAACCGCCAGCGCCAATTCCTCCGAAACCACCCATCAGGGCCCTGAACCGACCCTCTGTGTCTGTGCCTGTGTCTCTCCCCGTTGCACACCGTTTCTGTTTATCAATATATGTGCTTATAGGAAACATAATTAAATGACATACCATGGCTCTTTCAAACAAGGACACCTTGACTACACACAAAACCACTTGTAGCACAATTGGCATAATGGAGGCTTTGAAATGAAATGAAACAAAACTTGACTACATAAATTTTTCAGATTTTGTTCACCCTTCTTTACATGTTCTGACACAGTGTGTTTTTTAGCATGCCAATGCCATTCCTTGTTCAGCATGTAACTTGCATTCCTTCTGGGCAGTTTGTTTCACACATAAGTGGCTAGAAGGAAAGCCACCGAAGGGTTTCCCAGGGTGAATTCCCCCTTAAAACTGTGTTATGAGATCTAAAATTGTTGAAAGTTGAAATGTGATTGGAAAATAAAGATAGATCAGAGCAGTACTAGCAAACCTATTTTCATCCAGACAATGTAGTGTTTGATTATAAGGGTAACTATATTTAAGGTTAATAAAAGCTAACGTTAACTGCTTGGGTAGCTGGTAATATAACTAAACTTAACTAGCAAGGTCTTAGCGATTTTAATGCTTGTCACTAGTTACTCAGCTAAGCAAAAAGCTTTGAGATTAGCACATATTACTTACATATAAAATCAAGCTCTGCTGACCGGTGGATCCTGTTGCCAATGTTGTTAGACAGAGAGATGCTACAGCTGAAACAACTAGGATTATTCAGGCTAATCCAATGACTACCTTGTAGAAATTTGTAAAAGTGTTGGGAGACAAATGGTATTTGCACATCCAGTTCCTTGCTGTAAAGCTTTTTGTATACTGGCCATGGCTCTCTACAAACGTAATCAATTTCTGCCTTGACTCCTGGGTTTTTGGGGAAATTCAATACATCTCTATGAACAAAACATTTTAATAGCAAGCAAAGACGATCTGCATAGATAGCTACATGCTTTGATCCCGCCAAGAAAGTCCAAGAAATTGAAAATGGGGGAAATTCTTGGAGAACAAATGGTTTATGGTAAGAAACAGAATCAATTACAATGAAAAATAATCTCCCAAATGGTCAATTTAATTGGATTTCATATATATGCGCAATGAAGTCATTGATTTGCGGGAAACTTAAGAGTAAATAAACGAAATAAAGTCCCAAACTTTGAAAATGGTTACATCATACAACTTAACATGACCCACTCCTGGGCTTCAGTAGTCATCAGTGCAATACGGGATGAGAGTCAGGATAATGAACTAATCAACTTAGGTGTTTCTTACGCACGGACATGGATGGAGCATGGGCTGCAGGGCACTGATATCCACACAGCGTGGGAGAAAGCCATAACACCCTTTGTCCTGCTTAGTTTTAAGGTCAGTTGCATTACAAACACCAGACAAATTTACGGAAGTGGGTGCCCCTTAGTGACGCATACAATGACCTCAACTCACGCAGGGCAAATAAGCTTACACTCCTTTGTAACACTCGTTTGTTGCTGTTCCCCAACTCACCTGCAGGCTTTCTAGCCTTTCCTTGAGTGTCTGGAGTGTTTTCCTAGTCTGCTCGGGGGAGAACGCCCCGTGTTTACTGCCAGAGTTGTCCTTCCCCCTGTGGAGCGGGTCAGATCGGTGTCCGTTGCTCAGCGGGTAGTGTATGTCCCCGTGGTGACCGTTGTCATGGTAGGAGTGGTGCGAGCTCGTGTGGCGGGAGCTGTGACGCGGGGTTCCGTTATGGTCTTCGTGGTGGTCGTCGTGGTGGTCGTCGTGGTGACCCACACTCCGGCCGAATCCCTCGCAGAGGGTCAGCTTGGCGGTCAGTTCCCTGATCGTCTCCCGCTGGTCTAAGATGGTCTCCTTTTGCCGCACCAGGCTCTCGCGAAGGTGCAAAATTGTAGATTTGGCCTCGTCTGATATTCCTATCCCCAAACCCATTCCAACCGGCCTCCTGCTGTTGCCGTTGTGGGCGCCAGCGGCAGGTCCATGATGCCCATTACTGCTGGGTCTGTCGTGGGCAGGCCCATGTGTTGCCCCACCTGGCGTGAAGCAAGTGGGGTCGGCGTCCGCTGGAATTGGGGTGCAAACAAACTTGGGTTGGATTCCATAGTCGTAGTCTAATCCCGGCAAATTAGCCGTTGAGGAAGATATGAGAGTATAGAGGAGCAGAGGAAGTAGATGTACGGAAGGTAGGATGGAACCCGGAAGTGATACACGCCAGCGCATCTGCACCGCGGGCAAGAGCATCGAGGGTGGGATGGCATTGTGGGCCATCTCTGATAGCTGTCTGGATTCTCACCTGTCAAAGGAGACCGTCCTTCCAGGCTTTGTTTTTGGTGTGATATACACCTCGAATAGGGGTCATTTGGAGCGGGTGGCGAGCGTAGTTTGACACATAGCAAGAAAAAGAAACCAAAATCCCCTGTGCAGCAGGATAAATTCCTTAGTGAGGTATTCCAACACGCTGGAACTTGTCTCTGCCAAAGCCGTTAGTGCTTCATCAACGGCTATCGTACACAATGCACATTGGCTCAATGACAGGACAAATGGTTGTTGACATGTCTTTTGCCACTTTGCCCGAAACAGGGGCCTGCCTCCAGGTGATCCCTCTTCGCACAGCTTCTCTCCTGTGTTCGGGAGCCAAAATAATCCCTTTATAGGCGGCCTTTATCCGTTCGTGAGCTCCTGTCGGGATGTAGTCTGGAAGTAGAAGACAAAGGCAATTAGTCTTTAATGTCTTTGACTCTTATAACCGTTCTAAAATCTTGGGGAGTTATCATCCTTTCCACGGATGCTATAATGACAAGTACATTGTTATGCTACACAGTACATAGCAATAGGATAGCGATGACTGAAGTAGGGTAGTAAATAATTCTACTCCATTTATTGACCCAAACACCACAATTGTTTTTCAGTGAACCAGCAATGGCCCATAATGAGTGATGCCAACAGCTGAGAAATGGCACTATACACCCCTTGGCAATGTAATCAATTTACACGGCAACCAGCGGCATACAGTTGGGAGTAATGGTTTTCACTTTAATGTGAAGCAGAACGTTTATTTTGGACAGGTACTGTATTATTCATCGAAGCTTTTTACCAGTTTACACAAACTCTTTTCCATGTATCGAAAACATTTTAAATGTTATTTTGTTTTTAAAACAAAGATGTCTCAACTGCATATCTATGCAAGGCCAAGATTAGATACCTGTTGGAAGGATTGTTTGTATTACACCTGTAATTCATTTGGAATAAGATTTCTTGAACTTTATAGTATTTATTGTATAGTTTGCATTGCTCATAATTTGGTTGGAATTTATTAATGGACAGCAATATTCAAACCTTGTCTCCGATTTTTTAATCAACATCTATAAATCAGTGGTTATACTGGACCACTCAGGATGATTGTTCTCTTTCTATTTAAATGTGCATGGCTCCTACATTTCTTTTTAACCATTACAACTCTCCAGACGTTGCTGATAACAACCATGCCCAATACATGGTGTTACCAACAAAATACTTACAAGATGATCAACATGTCTTACCTCCACATTACTGGGCTGTACTGTATGTAAAAGTGAAATGAAGAAAGGCCATTTTAGAAAAAAACTAATATCCACTTAAAATCATTTAATGATCAGAGACACTTTTTCCTATATTCAGATTATACTCAGGCCATACTGTATAAACAGTACAGTATGTTACTGCCTCACTTCTCCTCTGCTAACCACCTCTGCATGAGGCTGGAACCAGCGATTATTTGAACATACCCAAACCCAAAAAACTTGAAGTGTTTAAAGTGTTATTATATTGGAACCACTTAAGTTATACTTTAGTACACAAAATGATATAAAATTAGTATTTATTTGTTTAATTTTTTTTTTTACTAGGCAAGTGAATTACAAACAAACTCTTATGTACAATAACGGCCTGACAGGAGGCAATAATAGTTATATGTATACATAAGTGTGTTAAAATGGACCCACTTATTTCACACATATAATATACAGTATACTGATAATACATGATTGGAAATAGCATGTTAGTACACTAAACATATACTCCTAATGTATTCGTCACACCCTTTCGTCTGAATAGCATTAATTGACCTATTAGACAAGACTAGCATTGTTAGCATGGATTTCTATGTTACTTGTACTGCAACCTCATTCCCAGGCTATTGTGCACAGCGCATATGAGCCTAGAACTCCTTCCATTCAAAGTTGGCTTTTTTGGAGGGGCAGTTTTTTAATCATTTAATTTAATGATTATTATATTTTCAACTGTAGCAAAATGTTGAGGTTGCCTGCTAATGGTAGGCAAGACTTAAATGCTGTAAAACCTGAGTTAGCTAAACAAAGTAGTTAACAATCGTTAGCTTCTGATTTCTACATAATATTCAACAATGTTTGCATTGTCAGCGTATTTCCAAACCCTAGTGTAATTTAGACAAAACAGTTATTATCTCCTGTTTAAAGTCATTAGCCCGCACATGCAACCAAGTTCTTGAGGTGCAATCCATGAATTAAGAAACACACTTTCTCAAACAAAATTGCTGTGTGTGCTTTATTATTGTTACTGCATATAGTTTGCACACCTGTGACAGAACTGCATCAAAAACCTCTTCTGAAATGTCCATGTTTTCAAAAGTAGATCCAACAGCCATACAGGGGAAATAACAGCACAGTACAAGTCACATATGGGGGAGGTTGTAGTGGCAAATTGAGAATATGGCCATCGAGACAGTGATTTCTGATGGTATACTTACAGGCTACTAAGGACACGTCTGAAGCAAGGGTCTACAGACATTCTGCGAATTTGGACGGAAGTGTCTGGGAATGAGATTACATGTACTGTACCATCAAACCAACTGTCTGACTTCCGTAAACATCCCAGAAGCTGTTATTAGGCCTTAACTAATTGAATACTTCCTGAATTGGGGGTCAGCCTGAAAGTGAGCCAGAATCAGCAGCGGGTGACACAGCTCAAGGACATTGCCGTCTAAGCCTCTTACCCAACCCCCACGGAAATAATTAATTTACCACCCCTACTGATAGACCTCAGCCGGCTGTAGAATAACTAGAGTCCCATGCCTTATGTTTTCATCAAATCTTTAAGTGTCATGTATTTACCAAATTAGTTATACTTAATACAGCGTATACATATTTGTATGCAGAATAGCATACATAAAGCACAGTACAGGTATAATGTCTAGCTGGCTAATTTGGATCTGTCAACATGCTGTATTTCAACTTCCTCAGTGGATAACAAATATCCAATGTAGGCTAGTATGCAGGTGTTGTTGAAGAATTACACATTGATCAGCATGAGTGCAACCAATGCAGAGTATGCATGACACATCAATCTGCAAATTAACTCTCCACCATCTGTGTGTTAATTCACTTAAACACAGTAGAGTAATCTGACTTGATACTTTATATTTAAAAATGCTTGTGTGTCACGCGTGAGTTGTGCGTCATCATATTCCTAACAAAAATATTCAGGATTGCTGCAATTACCCTAGTAACAACATTGTTTTAACATGGTCTTATAGTAATTCAGTTATCGATTTGTAATAGCAAACTAATGATAGCCCCTCTGAAAATCTCAGGTTGAAGACATGTAGTGCCTAAAAACTAATAATTACCCTTATCTAAACTTAATAAGGAATTTATTCAAATCCAACGTTCTTCATAAAGTAACAAGTATTGATGTTCATGAGTCAGGGTTGGGGGCAATTGGGGTCAGAATTGTTTTGTTTGTTGAAATTCAAAATCAATTTAAAGGAAGTAGAACTTAATTTAAATAAATTTAAGACAATTAAAATGAGACAAAAATACATGTTTTATACAAAGGATATGATATTTAATGCAATATATATTAGTACTTTATACACCGATCAGCCATAACATTATGACCACTGAGAGGTGAAGTGAATAACACTGATAATCTCGTTATCATGGCACCTGTCAGTGGATGGGATATATTAGGCAGCAAGTGAATGTTCTGTTCTCAAAGTTGATGTGTTAGAAGCAGGAAAAATGGGCAAGCGTAAGGATCTGAGCATCTTTGACAAGGGCCAAATTGTGATGGCTAGAAAACTGGGTCAGAGCATCTCCAAAACTGCAGCCCTTGTGGTGTGTTCCCGGTCTGCAGTGGTCAATACCTATCAAAAGTGGTCCAAGGAACCAGCGACCGGGTCATGGGCGGACAAGGCGTCGCTTACCTGAAGAACACATGGCACCAGGATGCACTATGGGAAGGAGGCACGCCGGCAGAAGCAGTGTGATACAATGGGCAAAGTTCTGCTGGGAATACTTGGGTCCTGCCATTCATGTGGATGTTACTTTGACACGTACCTCCTACCTAAGCATTGTTGCAGAGCATGTGCCCCCTTTCATGGCAATGTTATTTCCTGATAGCATTGGCCTCTTTCAGCAGGATAATGCGCCCTGCCACAAAGCAAAAATGGTTCAGGAATGGTTTGAGGAACACAACAAAAAGTTCAAGGTGTTGACTTGGCCTCCAAATTCCCCAGATCTCAATTGAGAATCTGTGGTATGTGCTGGACAAACAAGTCCGATCCATGGAGGCCCCACATTACAACTTACAGGACTTAAAAGATCTGCTGCTAACGTCTTGGTGCCAGATACCAGAGCATGCAGAGGTCTCAGGCTAGTGGAGGCCATCCCTTGATGGGTCAGGGCTGTTTTGGCAGCAAAAGGGGGACCTACACAATATTAGGCAGGTGGTCAAAATGTAATGACTGATCGGTGTATGTTGCATTATAGAGGACCTTATCAGTCAAAATGAAATAGACAAGTAATTAAATAACAAATTAAATAAATTTCCCAATCGCTGTTTTTCATCACAAGATGTATTTCGTAATTTCATGGCCATAACAATTTCGAAGCATATTTCATGACTTCATGACAATTTTTATAATAAAATTTCATAATTCAATTTTTTAGTGCTAACCCAGAATTATTTATAATTAAAATATATATATATATAAAGAAAAGAAATATACATATATATTTCTTTATTTCATTCTGATTTATGAACTACCTGCATGACCCAGGTACCATTCAGATTCAGTTCACAGGTGGATTGTCTGACCTTCATTTTTATAATTCTTTGAAAAACAGAAGAATGTATGGTTCCTTTAATGATGGCAAATGTTACAGGTCTTTATGCAACAATGCATATCCAAAACATTACCCCACCACCACCACCATGACTGATATTTGATATCAGATTATACTGTAAAACTTTTGGCCAGACATACCGTACAGTAACAGGAACTATGTTATTTAGAAAGTAAACTCAAGTTAGCCAAAACAGTCTTGGAATAATCTATCAAGACTATCCAAGACTCCTCGAAGAATTGTCTATGGACAGTTGAGTAAAAGTAGAGCTTTTTAAGTGACATTGATCCTGTCATGTCCGGTGAAAACCAAACAAAGAATTCTTGGTTGTTGACCTCTAATTAAAGGGCAAGCATGGTGGTGGTGGTGTGATATTTTGGGGATGCTTTGCTGCCCAAAATTCCAGTTCAGTTTCACCCATAAATCATGCCATCCATCAGCATATACGCAGCAGTGGCAAACCATGGGTATTGAAACAATGTACAAAATGAATAATCTAGAAAAATAACAGAATCATAGTACCACTCATTTACAACAGATCATGTCTAGCTCAAATGCATGAAAATCTATATTTTTTGATGACATCAAAGTTTTGACATCATAGACAAATCCAACAAGTCAGACTATGGCCTGTTTTATACAGGTAAGCCAAAGTATGTGAGCACAGTGGAGCGAGGAGCAGAGCACATAATTTGGATAAAGCACAAAGAGGTTAAAGAAATGTTTAAATGGAAGCCATCTGTTCTCCAGTATTCACACTGTTACTACTCAGCAATGAAGTCTAGCTATGCTCTGCCAGTGGTGTTTGTTTCCTTCATTGCCTTTCTTTAGATTTAGGCGTAGCCTCGGAATGTTGAGTTCCTTTTCTGAGACAGACTTTGAAATTTTGAGCCTGAGCTTTGGGCAGCCCCTCGCTGAGAGACAACAGTGGCCCACCGGCACAGAATAATGTGACAACACCCACAATGTGAAACAACCAATCTGCAGTACGTCATCACTAACACCCACAGCCACAACAGTCACTGACATATCAAATGATGTGACAACTAGGGTCCCAAAGAGGCTGTGTACACTAATAGACTCTACACACAAATCAACATGTAATTCTATAGGCTGTAATAGTCAACGCGTCATAATTCCCATAAGACCAAGCGCCCACATTTGAGGCACATTCTTTTCGCATTTCAACAGTCATTTAATTTTAGAATCGCATAAAAATAAGGTCTGTGTTTTGTTTAGACTTACCCTAGCTCACCGATTTGACAACTGTGCAAATCTTGTCAGAACAAAGTGACAATTGTCAATATCAATTAAAAAATATATATTTTCTTATATTTAGCCAATAATGATAAAAGTCAACTTGTTCCATAAATATTTACACAGTTATTATTTACACAGTGTATGCCTACACCAAAAACAGACCTTATTTGAAGTGGATCTAAAAAATTGCTATGGAAGAAATGAATGGTGTAAGAACGCAAACAGACTCTTTTGCAGTGCTGGAGATAAAGACTCACTATTTCAGACAATAACTCTTCATTCCAAACATTTTTAATTAGCACAAAAAGTAATCAGTGGTCTAATGTTTCAATGCAACACAATAATTCAAGCAGAGTCATATGCTATTGTCATGGAGAGATAATGGCAAGAGAGCTGAATTAAAAAAGGTACCATTTACAAGATAGCAATAATTTGAAAAGTAACCTTTGTTGACAGTTAATCTTGAAACGGATGATGTTAACAAACATTATTCTCCTTGATAACACCTACTGGAGTAGCGAGCACAGTCTGTGATCTCAAAAATAGCCAGAAATCTATGGAACTACTAGCTATTGTCTCTCAGGGACTGGTCTGTATGCATACTAAAAGCACTTAACACATCACTTCTTTCCCCAAAACCCCACCCATTGCAATTCATTGTTGATTCAATGTTGATTAGTTGATTCTACTGTCATTTCAAAAGGCTGCTCTATTACATTTGAATGACAGATGCCTTCTCTCCAGATTCTGAAAGCCCAGCCAGTAGGTGGCTGAGTTGCTTAGATTTTAATACTTAAGAGACCACTAAAGAACAAGCCTTGTTTTCTTCTTTTTGGTATTAACCCTTCCCTTTCCAACTCAAACTGAAAGGATTCAATCAGAAGATTGCTGAAATGATTAAATATACATTAAACGTAACACAATGTATGTTATCAAAATATCTAACTAAATTCATGCTCCCCCAAAAGTAATGGCATAATATGACTGTGTTTGAGTGTCATCAGAGCACAAGGGAGTGCAAGTACATTGGTCATTCTGCTAAAAAAAATAGTGCTTAACGGGTCACTTTTAACTTGTTTAGCAAGGATTAGCAAGAATGTATTACTGTCTTATTGGTAAAAGCATTGGGTGGCAGTATTCTGTGTGAATCCTCTTGAATACTTCACATTTTGAGGGTTAGAATAGTAACCAAGGTTCCAAACTACTCAATTCCAAATAGAGTATGTAACAAATATGACACAACTAGCTTATCAGTAACAGTAGGCTATAAGTTTTGTAGTTATATAGCAGTTATATGAACAATTTATTTAGAGAGGGATAAAGATCCAAGGAATATGAACTGTTCACCTACAGTAAGAAGTAGGCTAGAATCCGCTTGGCCCTGGACTTATTATAGTTATGGAAGATAGAATCATCATTCAGTAAAATAAATTAGGCCTACTGTATTAGCCAAAAAAAACTAATTGAACATGTTGGAAATGCAGGTCCAATGAGAAAGAACTTAGCTAGTTAGCTAGCATAGATTTTTTGCCTTAGAATATTTTTGGAGCATCTGACGACCCAATCTGATTAGTGATTAACATTTCTCCTGCCAATGATGCTCCAATTATGATTCAGCTGGCGTATACCAAATCCTCTAAGATTAAAACTGACAACTGAGCTGCTTCCAAAGATACAAAGCAAATAGACTTAACTAGTGGGCGGCATCCTTGACATAAAACTAATGACCAGATTTGTATGAAATGTAAGATTTGAAAATTGAAAAAGATTATATCTACTGGTTAATGTGTATTCATTTCGTTGTATTTTGGTAACTGTGATATAAGCGAGATAAATACCTCCATATTGTACATTACCTTGAAAAAAAGAACTCCACAAAGGGAGGTAGCTGCATCTCAACTTATTGCGTCGTCCATTATTTCAAATGAAATGTACATAACATCAGCATTTATTACTTTTTGCTTGGTTTCTAATATTTCTTACTGGTAAATAGATTGCTGAATTTTACCTCTTAATTTCGAAAAATTAAGGCAGCACAGACGTAATTTTAGATAACTCTTTTCACTTAGGATAAAACAAACCTTGGCGGTTTCTGAAATTTAAACTAATCAACTATTGTCAGATTAAGTGTCTGCCTTTTAATCTAAACAGTCTTGAGAGAATGATCTTTTGAAGTTATGATAAACCCTTGCACAGCCAGGGACACCTGTCCTAGAGCAGGGGTTCATAACCCTTCACAAACCCTTTCATTCATTTGAATAATATTACTACCTAAAGTCTCAGTGCAAGGACTCATTTCAATTTTGTAGTTATTACCTGAAATAATTTGGAAAATAACATGAAAAGTCATGCCGGAGAATTTATAAGGAGTACAATGCTGTAAAAATTACCGACCAAGCTTCCCAAAAATGGAGTAACTTGCCTGAACCTCTCGCCAAAACTGCTTATTATGGTCTTTACATAGACCCACGACAACGTGTGTGCCAGCATGAGTGGGCCTCATCCGTAGACATTTGCATAGGTGCTTGCCAATATATGTGCATGCAACACTAATGCATGCAATTGTATTTAGTCAGCCAGAATGTACACAAACAAAAAAGAAACATTAGCGGAAGAAACCAAAATGTATATATTTTCAACATAAACATCACTGCTCGACCACTCAGTGTTTGGTTTGATGCCCAGCATCAAAGAATACGCATGATGCATTGTTAAGAACTTGGAGGTGTGCATGAAACTCCTCTGCAAGCCTCTGCGAGCTACGGTTACCCAAAAGCCCCTCGTTTTATCATCGGAAACATATGAATTAAAGTTAACTTTGCATTTCCATGTGTCCAGTAAGTGCTGTTGCAGTCTACAAAACTAGTTAGTCTGACTATTTAGTCTGTTCAAAATAGATCCTTTCAACATCCAAATCAGCTACATTTGAACGGTATTATAGTTTAGCCCAAAGTACACTGCTTAAAAAAATTAAGGGAAAACTTAAATCACACATCGGGTCTCGATCAAGGAAATATATAAAAATCTTTACTGTACATTGTGTAATTTGTTGAGAACAAAATGATATAACAACGGTCAATGGAAACCAAAATCACCAACCGATTGAGGGCTGGATTCAAACTCACACCGAAAATCAAAGTAAACAATTGAAATCACAGACTGTTCCAACTTGCGTGAATTTCATCACGGCAACTCATAATGTGACTCAGTAGTGTGTATGGCCCCCACATTCCTGTATGCACTCCGACAACGTCTGGGTAGCTCCTGATGAGACGGTGGATGGTGTCCTGGGGGATCTCCTCCCAGACCTGGATCAGGGCATCAGTGAGCTCCTGGACAGTCTGTGGCTCTACTTGGTGGCGTTGAATGCACCAATACATAATGTCCCAGAGTTTCTCAATTGGATTCAGGTCTGAGGAATGTGAGGGCCAGTCAATGGCATCAATGCCTTCGTCATCCAGGAACTGCCTACACACTCTGGCTACATGAGGCCGGGCATTGTCCTGCACCAGGAGGAACCCAGGGCCCACTGCACCAGCATAAGGTCTGACGATGGGTCTGAGGATTTCATCCCGGTACCTAAGAGCAGTCAGGGTACCGTTGGCTAGCACGTGGAGATCTGTGTGACTCCCCGAGGATATGACCCTCCCAGACCATCACTGACCCACTGCCAAACCGGTCATGCTGGATGATGTTGCAGGCAACATAACGTTCACCACGGCATCTGCAGACTCTTTCACGTCTGTCATGTGCTCAGTGTGAACCTGCACTTATCTGTGAAGAGAACGGGACTCCAATGACAGACCTGCCAATTCTGGTGTTCTCTGGCAAATGCCAGTCGAGATGCACGGTGCTGGGCTGTGAGCACAGGTCCCACTAGAGGTTCAAGTTGAAAGTTTATTTATCAAATGCACCGAATAGCACAGCGTTATCCTGCATAGCGTCATCCTGCACTCATGGAGTCTGTTTCTGACAGTTTGGTCAGAAACATGCACACCAGTAACCTGCTGGATGTAAACTTGTGGGTCTCTGGCAGTGCTCCTCCTGTTCCTCCTCGCACAAAGGAGCAGATACCGGTCCTGCTGCTGGGTTGATGCTCTTCTTCGGCCCTGTCCAGCTCTCCTCATGTAACGGC